>SWEM01000005.1:0-218077 GCA_019593585.1 Nitzschia palea | reverse complement strand
CCCCTTTCGTTGCAGTGACGTGCGGCTCACCAATGCCGGCATCGAAGCTAGAAATGGGCGACAAAGTCTGACCGTCTTCGTCGACAAACGCCAAGTCATTCGAATTATCTGTGAAAAGATCTCCTTTTGCAGAGGGATCCTCTGCAATACGTACAGCTCTCTTCTGGGTTGGGGTTTCGTCGGATCCACAGTCATCATTTGATGTAGCGTAGCTCAGTGTTCGGCTTGTTTTCAAAATCGACTTCGGCCTCTGAAACTGTCCACTGCGAGGGGTAGGAAGCTGCTCCAAATTATCACTCCATCGAACATTGGGATTTTGTACATCCATTACAGATGTGGGTGATACTTTCGATAAATATTGGTTGGATGCTTTATCAGTACTGGGATTTGCCGAGGCTGTGCCTGGAGCGTCGGGTTTCGAAGGAGTGTAGAATGACATGTCCAACCCAGGAGGGTTGTTTAACCGTGACATTGCTGTGTATGCAAATTTCGGTTTGTTTTGACCCGCTAATGCGGGCAATATGTGCTCAACGCTTTGACTTTTCGAAACTTGTCCATAATATTTCTCTGTCTCTTGAGGGTGTTTAAACAATACGTTGGCTTTGTCGTACACGGGGTATTCAGAACCTGACAATTGGCTTGTAAAAGGATCGAAGTCAGAAGGGAATTCACTAGATTCACTGGTCAAAGATGCAGCCAACGGTGTTGTTGGTGTCGAGAAGTGCGGAAATGCACCATCCGGTGTGAATCTAGTTTTGTATTGAACCTGAGTCGAACCGTCCTTGATCTGGGATAGCCCCTTCGATTCCCTATTTGAAGGCCATTGATCTACAGTATAGGACGAATCCCACGGTTCCTGTCGCGCAAAATCATCCGAGCTTCCATCACGATCGCTGAAATCTGTCCCATTCAGATGATCGTCGAACTTTTTCTCCAAGGAAGTTTCCAACCGAGAAGATCCTTCGTCGATTGAATCGTAGTGATTCATCGGCATCACACGCGTTGGTGGGTCTATAGGTCGTCTATGGTCTAACTTGTATTCAGTGCTCCCGTCGCCACCAGAGTTCCCATCTTGGTAAAAATTGGTGCTTGTTGTTTTGGGGTTGATACTACCTTGGGTAACGAAGGATGGTGATGGGAATGCACCCCTCCGCTCTTCTGGTGAGCGCGATCTGGAGCGAGATTTCGACAACGATGGAATGATCTTCCACTTTCGACTTGTTGATGATGATTGACTCCGCCTCTGATTAGCCTATGTTGATAAGAATACAAGGAAGGAAAACGAGGATATGAGTCTTTTTGATACCAATGATATTCCGATAGGCCTGCAGTGAAACGTACCATGGAGCTTGCAGATGATTTTTGTTGGTGCTGAGCTGCGGTCTGCTGGAGGATCTGGACTGGATTATTTTCCGGCGAAGATACTCGATCATCAAAGCTACTGGTCGACGGGAGGGTGTTCTTGGTGTAGAGGCAACATGATTGTACATCTGCAAAGATGAACGCTCATCGCTGGCGCGAAGATGTGCGAACTCTCTCTCATCAAAGCTCCTCGCTTGAGAGCCTGAAATCCTCAGATTCGATCCAGAGCGATGGTGGATCTGCGGAGGTGGTGGCACATACTGTTCAATAGAATTTTCGTTTTGCAAAGCCTCATTATCCTGAAAGTCCCCCCTGTAGTTTTGGCGGGGTTTGCGAGTAGGGGGTGGATTAAACAAGTTGGAAGGCAAATTGACTAGACCTTTTCTCTCTTTCTTTTCTTTCCGTATCTCGTTCGGTTGTTCTTTCCGTGTGGGTTGCAGTAATTCTTGCTGACTGGTTCCAGTCCCTACACTCGACACGTCGTCCCCAAACATGATAAGCGAATTCTTTACAAAATCGTGGTCATGTCGTTTCGGAGTAATGACGAGAGTAGGGTTTACACTTTGTCCAGGCTTTCTGACGGAAGATGGTTCGAAAGGATTCACATAGCCTGAAGGTGTATGGTACTGGCGATTCCCACTACTTCTATGACCATTCGAACGGGAAGGAGAACGTGAACCTGTAGGTGGGTAATAAGCTTGGTCCACAGCCACCGGCTTTGGTAATTGTGAAGGATACTGTGGTCCCATGGCGTCGTAGACAACACGAGCTCTTGTTTCGTCTAAGATTGGATAGAAAATATTCAAGCCTTCAACTCGGTGACTCCTGGCTTGTTCACTGGAGGAGCCGGGAGTGTCTCTATAAGTCAGTCCGGTGTTGTATTGAGGGCGAGAATCGGCACTCCTCGATCGTCTATGTGAAAGTCGCGTAGAGTTTGGATTAACATAATCCCTTGTCATTTTCTTCACTCGCTGTCGATAGCTTTCTTCCCATGTCATTTCGCTTTCCATCAGTCCAGGGTAACTTGGAGACGAAGAAACGTACTGCTGGGTCGGAATTGACATTTTCTTGGGCAAAGAGTACCACTCGTCGAAAAATCCCCTCTGTATTAGTAGACTCCTCCCAAATTTGAAAAACGCAAATCACCGACGTCTCAAGGGTCTCCAATTGCACTCCTAACAAGGCAGTTCCCTTTTTGAAGACAGGGCCGATGGGTGCACCTCCAACGCGAGTGGGCCATGGAGGCAAAAATATGGCAGATCAATTTCGTTTCGACGAATATTTTTTAATTAGTTGCCGGCATTGCCTCTCTTGCACATATTTTTCAACGGGAATATTATATTCAGAATTGAATAAATGAGGATCGGATTTCCTCCTCTCAAACTGTTTTTGTTAGGTGGACTCCGGTGACTTTTTTCAACGTGTGACAGGGACACGGGTCCTTCCCTGCCTACCTAGTTACACCAGGTACGCAATGTCGTCCTATGATAAATACCTACCAACATCGCGGGCCAAATTTTTAACCGAAACAAATGAGGGAGATTCGACCGCAGCAAACCTGCACCTCTTTCCTCTTTCGCCTTGTCTAAAAATCTGTTGCTGAAAAGAAATACCTCGTTGATCATTACATGGAATTAACATTACTTCTTTCGCGCAAGTTCTAAGATACGTAACCATCGCTCCAGACACGTCGCAGGGTAGACAACACAAAGCTCAACATGTGGAAGAACAAAGAATCTCCAATTGAAGGAATTCCAGTGATTCCTGGGGGATCGTGGTTCGCAGGCCATCTACACCTGCTTACAGAACCAGACTTTCAAAAGGTATTGCACAAGTTTAGCGTGGAGCATGCGGATGAACAAGGTCGATGTACCTTTTGGATGGGTCCCAATACCCCCAGCTTGTCCGTAACTCGATGCGAAGATGTACAAACCTTGCTCAAAGTCTCATCGCATAGAGAACTCTTTCCAGTTATGGAAATGCACATGGAAAAATTCTTTGGGCGATACAACATTGGAGTTCTGACGGGGAATGAATGGAAAACAAAACGTTCAGCCATTGTCAAGGCACTCCATGGCAGCAAAACACTGGATCACAATCAACGGGCATTTCGTCACGCCGCAGAGACTTTGGTCGAGTCCATCAAGCGAAATCAAGTAGGATCTGTCGATGACATTTCCTTGTACATGAAAATGATGACTCTCGATGCTTTTGGACTGGCAAGTCTTAACCGAGATTTCGGGTGTTGTCGAAAGCTGAAACCATCCAAGGTCATGAAAGACTTTGATTACTTGACTTCGGAGGTTATGCGACGAACAACCAAAGATGTATTCAATCCTGCATCACATGTATATCGACTTCCCACACCAGCAAATAAACAACACCAAGAAGTCATGGAAAGGATGCATGAGCACCTTTCAGAAATTATCGATGACCGCAAAGCAATCATGGCCAAAGCAAACAACGGTGATGAACTTCCCCAGGATCTCCTCACGTCATTGATCAAGGAAGCACTACTGAACAATGAAGTCAACGAAGATAATTCGGATGATGAAGATGAAATGTATGATATGCTGGTTGATACGCTGAAAAGTCTCATTTTTGCAGGCTATGAAACGACGGCAGTCACGTTGACCTACGTCCTATTATTGCTCTCAAAGCACCCCGATGTAGAGGAAAGATGCATCAAGGAGATTCGATCCAAACCTAGCGAACACGTGTACCTAGATGCTGTCATCAAAGAAACGTTAAGGCTCTTTCCTCCTGCCGTATCAACAACTCGTTCCCTGGAAAGGGATGTTCGTTTTGGTGGGATCCTCGTGCCGCAGGGGACCTACCTGTACTTTCCAATATGGGTGATCCAACGAGATGAGAGACACTTTCCTTGGCCACTGAAATTTATTCCCGAAAGATGGGTTCGTTTCGATACTTTCAAGAAAATCTGGGTGCAGCGAGAGTATGGCGAGTCTGAGGAGTTCGAAGGGGTGCCAGCTGGGAATCCAAAGGCATTTGTGGCGTTTTCCGCCGGTGCCAGATCCTGCGCGGGACAACGATTTGCAACCCAGCAAATGACAACTTGCCTATCTGTTCTTCTTCGTAGCTTCAAGTTCGAGGTTTCCACGAACTACGTACTCAAGTTGCATCGAGAAGGATTTGTCCAGTCGCCGCAGGGTGGAATTCCAGTCAAAATAAAACCACGGGAGAATGCATAATTGTAATGTTTGTTTCATGAGAAAGCATATTCATACTAGTATAAATCTTTTGTTGTTGCGATGAGTGGGAGTCATGTTATCTTTCGCTGTGCGATCAAAAATCAACGTATCTTTCTTCGTTGAACACAGTTGAAAAAAGGTGCCAAGAAGAGTCGGCCAAGTTTCAACATCAAGACGCATCCAATCGGAAATTTGCGAATTGGTCTGATGAGTCGGCCATGACTTTGTATATGCCTCATGTTTTGGTGGGCTTATTTCGAAACGGTATGCAGGCGTAGCAGTCGTGCGAGATCGCAGAACCTACCTTGTACCGGTAAGTGCTTTGGTGTCCCAGTCGATTCGACCGTTACCCATGCCACACCAACCGTCTCATCACATCACAAATTTCCTTGTTGCGAAAGTGACCGTGTGTCAGCAAGAAGTGCTTGTACCTACCATAGAAAGCTGCTGAAAGCATTTCCATTGTATGCTGTTCGTACGAAGATAGATCAAGTCTCAAAGTCTACTCATCGAAAAATACGCCAATGACTTTTTCCTCGTTTCTATCATGCTTGATGATTGGCAATGCCATCGTCGTACAAGCTGTAACAGTCACATCCAATACAACGTTGCAGCCACACATCACAGTTGTTGAAAGCCAGCCACAGCGTCTGAACTATGCTTCGATTTCGTTTCCTGATGGTTCACCATGGTGTCATGGAAATGCGACTTTCTGGATTGAGGGTCATCAACTCTATGAGACTCCGTATTGCTACAACGCAGATAACAAAACCTGGAATACACCGGAAATAGCCATGATGCAAATAGATGGCGACCTCAATGATTTGAGTCCAATACCTCCCTACATTGATCGTCATGGCTGTAGCACCTTGGACGTCAATAAAGATGGTATACTAGACATTGTCTGTGCAGTGGGGGCTGGCAAGGGGAGGGGATTTGGCTACAACGAACTATACTTTACAAACAAGGATGGAAGCCTTCAAAAAGTACTTCGACATGGCCTGCAAGAGTTTCCATCCATCCGAAGTAGATTCGTCGCAACGTTGTATAACAGAGCCGACCCCGGAAACATTACTCATGTCTTTATTTCGGCGTATGGAACGTACCGCTCCGATGGACTAGTCAATTGGCATACCATGTATCGTCTGATTGATGGCGAGCCGTACTTCGAAAATGTTCCTGGGCCATGGAATAGACATGCAAAGGTAATACAGATTACAGTGGCTGATTGGAATCAAGATGGACGGGATGATTTGATTGTAATGCACACGAACAACGTGACTATGTTCTTTGAGCAACAGCAGAATGGTACATTCCAAGAGTTGAAGTATACCAACAGCTTTCGTACAAATCGAGTGCGATCAGCCAGAGTAGCAGATGTCGATCTGGATGGAATTCCGGATCTGATTGTGACAGCATCACGATTTCGCAACAGAAATCGTGAATGGATTAATGCCTCATTAAGCGTCTTCAAAGGGATCGACTCTCCAGAACGATTTGACTTTTCTGCTTTTTACTTCAGAACAAGTCTTGCCTATGAGGCCCCGGATATCGAAATTCTCGATGTGAATTCGGATGGTATCCCCGATATTTACGTTGTTTTAAGCGATGAATCAAAAGACATGTACTGTGGGAAACCGATGCCGGAGGCGATCAAGCCGTTTCCACCCGACAACTGGACTGCTCCACTGGATCTTGCCCAGGACTTGTTATTCATTGGAAAGGGGTTTGCGGTCAACAGAACTGAGCCGTTCGAGAGTATTGTGATGGAACAAGTGCTCCCAGGATGTGGCTATATTGTTCGGCCTTTTGGCAACAACAAAACAATGATCCTTGTCAATGGCGACGCAGGCCACGTTGGGTCAAATGCCATACTTGAATGGTTGTGATGAAGTTCGGAATTTATGCACAAAGTCCAAGACTTGATGCAAAATCAAACCTTCTTGACTATGGATGGCGCTCGAAACAAGTGACATTTTTCTCATCTTTTAGCTCCTTGACGAGCAATACACGTGGTCTATTTCTAGTCACTAGCGTTTTTCCATTCTCATTGCGGAGTAGACGATGACTATACTTCAGTCAAACAACCAAAGTCACCCTTTTTCTTTTGTGATTTCTAATGGTACAGTTAGATACGTGCATTCATCCATTGGAGTATATCTTGCTTGATTTCATCAAAGAGTGGCGATGGTTCACAAAGTAGTCCATGCAGCGCTGGGTAGTTCTTTTTGGTCTTCTCGAGAGACGCAGATTTCTCAAACAATTCCTCGGATCCTTCATTCTTGATAACCACATCTTCGTCGGCGATCAAGAGCAAAAATGGACAAGTAATCGCGGTAAAGTTATTGCGGATCTGTAGTGTAATGTCCACACATGCCAAGGCGGAAGCCGGTTGGAGTTTGGATCCCGAGACGGTTAGAGTGTCTTCGGCACATTCCTTCCGCTTGGACTCGTCCCGGTATTGTTTGGCGTCGTCGGTAGCACTCGATGGTATCAAGGGGACCGTCGGTAAAAGGTATGCCAAGAATTGTAATGCGGTATGTTCGATTGGACTGACATTGAGTTTGAGCATGGGAGCTAACAAAACAACTCCTGCAACACTAGTACCATGATTGGTATCGTTGCTTAGCCGATGGGCAATGGCCAAGGCCATGGCACCTCCCATGCTCGAACCCACCAGCAAGAGTTTCAAGTTTGATTCGTCACGGTAAAGATTCCGTGCATAGTCGACAATCTGAACCCCGTCCGAAATGACAGTATCTGCATTCTGCAGGAATCCACGCATCCCTTCGGATTTGCCATGACCAGGAAGATCGACGGCTACCACGGCAAACCCATCTTGGGACAAAAACTCGGCCGCATATCGTACCGTTGGATAGTTGCCGTGGGCCAAATATCCATGAAAGATAACCACGAGTGCTTTGGGTCGTTTGGTAGGGTCGACATTCCAATGATGTGCATAGCAGTCAATTCCCCGGATAGTCACTTTAGGATTCAAATCTTGTTGGTTCGGCATGATAGCTGCAAAAGAGAGAGATTTGAAACAGCGTAGCGTCCATTGTGGCCGTGTCATTTTCCAGATTGGGAGAAATTCTACTTAACCGTAAAATACCTGTATTTCATGGTGTCAAGCAGACAAAAAGATCCCACATCATGTACCTGTAGTCACATCATCAGCTTCTCATCGTTTGACAACATCAGCTCAACGATCCCGTGTTCGGATGCCAGACACCAAGTTCGATAGGACTTTGTCAACAAATCAAAAACTCTGCACTGAGGATGAATACGTTTACTAGGACGAGTAGGCCTTGAAAACCGCCGCCAAAACCTTTCTCAGCCATGGGAAATTGTAATCCATGGAGTTTCTTCACCAATAAAATTTCTGTACCACCACCTCGGATAGACAACAACAATAACAACAACAAGCCTATCCCTGAAGCTGCTGTCCCACGTCGCTATGGAAGCCTAGGTCTTTGTGATTGTGGGTTTGAATATCGACCAGTTACAACCCATGTTTCATCCGATGAGGATGAGCTTCCCGAGACTCGTCTTTTTCACAAGACGACTGGGGTCATGATATCCAGTAAGAATCGACCGACTTATATCCCCGATGGTCCTTTTTTTGATGATGTTGTCACCTGTTGCCAACAAATCGCACAAGAAAAATTGCAAGCCATGTATGGATTGGAATGGATGGAACTATTCCGTATAGAGGGTGAATCTATCTATGCTCTGGCCAGTCCCAACTGCATCAAGAATCCTTCAGCATCCAATCCTATTCTCATGGTATTTACGGGCAAGGGCAAGTCTAGAGCTGGCATTTTGTCCGTTCGTGAACTACTAATATCAGGCTTGGAACGAGGATCCGCCATGTATCATATCCATCAGGCAATCAAACGAGAATGGAATGTGGTTGTGCTGGATCCCAATGCCAGGGGCAAAATGCAAGGTCTACATCTCATTCGACAATCCTTGGATCAACTGGATTGGAGTGGACATGCTCCAATCTACATACTCTCACACTCGGCAGCGGGTGGCTACCTTGTGCACTATTTGTTAGAAGGCCAACACCGCCAAGAATTACTTCCCAGAATCCAAGGGCTCGTGTTTACAGATTCTACCCATACATTACAATGGGCGAAAGATGATAAACCAGTAAAAGATTTTCTTGAGTCGCGAAAGGTGTTATATATTCGCAATTGTTCCGAGAATCCATCCGATACATTTGCCAACCATAAAAATAAAAAAGCCGGAGAGCCACACGAAGGGAACCAGTGGTGGTTTCGGCGTTTTGGCAACATTCGAACAGTATGGGCAGGGACAACGGACCATGCCTCCATGTGCTGGGTGGCTCGCAAAGTTGTGTGGGATTTTTTCGACGAATGTCATAAACAAACGAACCTTACATGGCTTGAGCTGACTCATAGTAGTTCTTCCAGCTTGGAAGAAACAAAACCACCATTTCATAATGGTTTGTTGCAAAGCAAGAACTGATCACTTTGGCAGTCGATTCTGACGACACCCAGGAAACGAACACTATTCCTCCAACACTCTATGAGTCCATGGACCATTCATCATAAATCATCACAGAATGTTGTCCTGTTGTGGGAAGGCCTTTTAGTTCTTCCCGCATTTGATTTGTCTTTTGTGGCGTCAACGTATATCGACGCCACGATATCCACTCCGCAATCGAGAACATCAACGGTGGAATGACCAGAACCTTGAATAGTGCAGACTGCACTTGATAATTACCTTCGTATTGCAAGTTTAGTTTGCTCAGCATGTGCGCTGCCACGATAGGCAAGAAAGATTCCGCCGGTTTGCAGAATAGGGCGTTCATCCCAATATACATAGCAGCCAAGGATGGTTCATCCCAACGGCCTTCTTTAGCCTGCATCTTTTTCCTTTCCAGCACCATGTCACTCATGGCCAAGTGAAAGCCCGAAGAGCTCACAGCAACAGTGATAGTAGGATACACAATAAGGAACAAAATGATCTGATAAGTTGATCGATGCGTTGTGAACAAAAGCATGTGTAGGCAAAGGATTGCATTCATTGCGAATAGAACTGGATAGAGTCTTTGATAGCCGAATCGCTGTATGAGGAGGTAACAAAAGATTTCAGCGATGAGGCCCAGTGGCTGAATGATAGAGAGTAGCCAGTCGCACATTTCCCTCGATACTCGACCGGAATCAAATACGAGTCGATCAACAAAGGTTTTGAGAAACGCATTGATGAAGCTCAATTGACTTTCCAAGAAAAGTTCCATCCCAATCCATGCCCAGAAGTTGTCGTGGCTCCAAAAGTCTTTGATCACTTGTCTAAACCTCAAACGCTGTATTGAAGTTCTCTTGACGAATGGAACGCTTTTAGTAACATGGCGAATCTGACGCGTTGGCCAGTCCACTATGTACCTCGTCAAGAACTGTGAGATAAGGAAGAGTGCAGCTGTGAAAATGGCCAGGATCAACAAAAATGTTCGAAAACGATCCATATTGTCTTCGTTGAAGAGAGCCAAGCTGATGCGAGCCACGACAAATGAAGCCACCAAGTTGGCAATCTTGCCACTGGCCATGAACCAGACTCTCTCTCTATCATTCATGTGATGATTGTCTGTCACCAGAGATCCCTGTAGATTTGCAGTAAAACTGTACATGGTATCATAGAAAGACGTAGAAACCACAAAATGCCAACCATCCCATGACGAGGGGTTCTTCCACCGGATAAAGGGGGTCACGAAACTAATGGCAAAAAGGCATCCCGAGATTCCAATCAACTCGCTGCGATTCATCGATGTGCTGGCGATCGAATCAAGGAACCACGCCCCCAGAAAGTCGTTCATAGTGTTGACCACTGCAAATGCAAGATTCCCTCTACTGTAGGTTTCCAAAGGGAGCTTGTAGACTCGCAGGAATACATCCACATGAAAGAGTCCAAAAGTCGTGACCAGTAGGCAAGAAGCCACTCCAGCGATCGAAAGGCCCAACTTGAATTGCGAATAGAACTTTGGAACACTAATACTTCGTCGTAAGGGGGACGAAGAGACGACAGCATATCCAATTGCATCTTCCGCTACAGTTTCGCTTTGCCCAGCACTATTATCGCTCTGGCGATGTCTGGGAGAGACGCCAACCATCCTACAGAAGCGTTATTTGACGAGCACCAGAACTCCAAGCCCGTGTCATATCCGTCACCATCGATTCCAAGAGACTTTCTATAACTGTAAGGTAGAAACTCTGAACAGACTACAGGTATTTTGTCGACTGACACGATGAGAACTGACAGTGAGAACACATGTGAATCGTGTATAGTGGCCATTCGTACCAGGTACTTGTACCTTGTACCGTACCATTTGTACTGCTGGTACAGGGCATAGAGGTATGTATTCAACTACTTACCGTACAAGGACATGTCCCCTCATCAACAAATTCACTTTACACTTTACAGTTAAACGAACTCACTGCCACCTACCGTATGAACGGTGCATGTAATATGATATACCGGTAGACAACAAAAAATGCAAAAAAATAAAGATCTAGTATGAAAATTCTGAATTGTGCTATGGATTTTTTAAAGGATCAATCCAATTCGCGGCACTCTCCACGGATGACAGGAAATTGGACCTGTTGAAACCGCCGGACCTTCCATGTGCCCCTCCCGAAATCACGTGATCTGCGCTTATACGCTAGTACAAGGAGGCCACCCAAAGCAAAGGCCCCCAGGACAACACCAATGGCGATTCCAATACTGCGACTTGTTGACATTGACGAGTCAAGGCTATCTTGGCAAGGGGATGCGTACAAAAAGTATTCCCCGCCCCCCCAAACGCCCCCGACAGCCGTACAAGTAATACCCATACACTTGTAGTTGCGTTCAAAAGCTTGTTTCACCTTCAAAAAGTCGGGTACTTTCGTCTCGTTCGTAGCATCAACGTCAAGAAGCATATTTTCGTAAATGGTCAAGGCGTCCTCAGGATTGCAATCATGTACCAATGGAAGTACAGTGGATGCATAGGACGTTCCTTGCATTGCCATTTTGTGTCTCTCAATCATGTCCTTCTTGGGACCGTATACTTGTTCAAATGCGGTCAGAAGTGTGGCCTGCACTAGCGGTACTGCCATGATCTCTATAATCTTGTCCTTGGTCAGACGTGCCTGCTCACATTCTCGTTTCAGGACGTGTTGTTGACCTTCTGTGAATAGTTCAATGGCAAGATTGTTTACATGTGAAACGCCAAAACGTAAATTGGCTTCCTTTCCACATGTCAGAAATCGAGTGCACATTGTATCAGCAAGACCAAACAAAAGAAGTCCTTGACCGCGACCAGTTGCACCCTCCAGACTTCCTGTATAGTAGGCGACGGCTTGGTCCCACGCACGAACTGGTGAATCGTCACAAAGAGGCGTCTGAGATTCATTATACAGACCATTATCAACTTTCTGGCATGGCAGCTCGCACTGATCAATGGCATGCTCCATCATCCTTATGGTATACATCCAAATATTTAAAAATTTCGTACCAATCTTCACCGCTTCTGCAAACATATAGATAATGGGTAAGTACAATACAGACGCATTCCAGTAGAGTACACGTTGTTACCTCATTAATCAAGAAGGACTCACCAGCTCTTGTTGGGCGTTGTAATTCACCAAACGGGATGTTCCCGTTCTCAAACCGTGTCGTGGCACCATCAATCGCAGCCAGTATCATTCGATTTCCATAGTCTGGCACACCATAATAATTGACATATTTACTGAAGATGCCATATGGGCAGTTTGTACAATTCATCATTTCATCGAGTGCCTTTGTCGAAAATTGCGCTATGGTCCGTCCATTGCTATTATCCTTGTCGACGTCATAGATGTAATTGTATGTGTACATTGGAAGATCACGTGAAACTTGCAGCAGTTGAACTGTACCTAACTCCATAAAGCCTGCCATGAAATTGATTCAATCCACATGAGATCCAGCCAGTTGAAGTAAACACCATTACAACCGACTTACTTACATCCACCTTTTATAGCTGAATTGGTTGCTGCAAGAGCACCAACTTGACAGAACGACGAGGAACGCGGACTTCGTTGTCGATCGTATTCAACTTCTATAAACGCTTGCTCGTCATCTTCACTCCACATGACCGTGTCAACGAGTCGGCCCTGCACCGCATCTCCGCTGACACTTGTGCCATATACCAGGGTTCCTGGAGGAAATGGCCTCAGTGGTGGATCCGCATTCAAAAGTCGAAGTTTCGCGCGTGATTGAGAGTGCCCACCTTTTATATAAAGTCGTTCTGCTTGTTGGAAAATTCCGACATCCAGCCACTTTTCAATTTCTCGTTGGTCCAAGTCAATGGCTGCTTGGTCGGCAACGTACGTCAACGGATCATACCCTGCCAGCCAATCCGAGGTACCGTCGATGGTGCATGGCACAAGAAGTATATTGGCCAGAAACAAGTGGTACTTCATCTTCTGTGTCTTCTCCTTGCTAGTCTACTTTTAAGACTGCAATTGTCTTGCCGGTGTGACTTGTTACAAGATACCTCTCTCGAAAGGGATAAGGTTTTTTGCAATGGAGGCAAGGAGAATCGGTCATCACACAAAACATCGGCCGGCGGCGCGGGCGGGTCGACGGGCGACTAGTGTTATTCAGGTCACAATTAAAATAGAGCCGTTTTGCACCGGTACAAGGTACATTCGGCGCACGTGCCATCCGCTGCCTCGTGTTCAAAAAGTCAAGCATACCAAGTCTCATGTCGATATCTGGTACCAGTTGTCTTACCTACTGGCAGATGTTGGCAGGATAAAAATTCGTCGCAACGTCACAAATTGTCATCATCTTATCAAAATGAAAAGCACGTCCAAGGACATCTTTCGGTGGTAGAACCATTAAAATGACAGCAAGCAAGATGAAGAAATATTGCCTTGCCACCTTGTGTTGCTTCGAGGTCATCACCTCTCGAGTTTCCTTGGTGGGTGCGTTCACAGGATTTTTGCCGACCCATTCCAAAGTATCAACGTTACGAACAAGTTCGTCCAGTCCTTCACTTGACCATAGCGTGGATCAACTCTACGACACAACATCAATTGATCCGTTAATATATGGCATATTGCAAGATGAAGTAACATCATCTTTGGAATCGCTGGGAGGTCTCCTAGAAAGTTCCGAAGGGATTCGAGTTTGGCGGCATGCATTGACAAAGGGTCGATTACCGACCATTGATGATTTCGCAGTGGGTAAACCGTGGCCACGAGAGCCACTTTTCTCCAAGCTTGGCCATTGCATGGTGACACTCCAATTGCCGCGCTTTGCACTTCGACATCCAGACGTCGTTACTGTCATACTTCTTTCTATACTTCGCATGACAGTAGCCTTTTCCAACAAACTTGAAACTCTAGAGCAAGAGATGGATGCAGATTCCCGCGATGGCACTGATGATGATGAAGATGACGAGGAAGAAGACGATTTCTACTTTCTGGAGTGGAAAAAGCAATTCCAGAGCAATTCAGAGAATAGCTTGTTGGGACAGGGTGAGGGTTTAGACGATGAGGGTGTTCTCGCAGATCAATTGACTCAAGATCTCCTCCAAGAATGGAGTGGAGTTGTCAATGGGGTTGGCATTCTGGACAGTCTATTCGGCTTTGACCATGGCTTACTACAAGTCAACAATGACAGTGACGACGGTACCTCTGGTGCAGCAGTTGGCTTTGGAATTCACGATGGAATCTGGTCCCACACTGGGTGGAAAGACATACCCAAATTGCAACAGGAACTTGCCAACCTGTCTGAACTCAACACATTGATTCAGTCGCTGGGACGAAGACCGACAGTGAAGGATAGTGATCGAATTCAAAAGTTCGCTCCCCGAAAACAAAAGCAGGATGGTGCATTCGGCGCAGAGTTCGATCCTCAGTTGCGAGAGTCCATTGAAGGGTTGACTTATTCGGGGAGTTTTTCAGAAATGCTTCCTTCCGAGGCGCTCTTGCTTTGCGGCAAGGCCAAGGCATTTCGGAGACTTTTTCTGGCAAAAAAGGTCGAGTCCAAACTCCTCAGTCATCAGCTTTCTGGTTGGACTGATGTACCCAGCATCCCCAGAACAAATTCCCTCTACCGGAACCAACTTCCTTCGGCTCCCGGGGGACCCATCATCGTTTGCCTCGATACCTCGTGGTCCATGACAGGAAGACGCGAAGCTCTATCCAAGGCTGTAGTGCTTGCGTGCGTATCGGCGGCGCACAAACAAGGCCGTCATTGTCAAGTTGTCGCGTTTTCTACAGAGAAAGGTGTCATGGACTCCGGAATCATTGCGGCGAAATCCAATGGTGGTATCGAACGATTGCTTGATTTCTTATCGCATTCGTTTGGAGGCGGGACCGACGTCACAGGGGCTTTGAAATTCGCAATTTCAAGCCTGGAAGATGAATTGATGAATGCTGCGGATATTCTCTTGGTTACGGATGGTGAAATACCCGACCCTCCCGTGTCTGAAAAATTGATGGAAGCCTTGGACATGTGGAAAGTGAAGAAAGGGGTCCAGGTTCACGGACTGCTGATTGGGAGATCAGAGAGTAAGCCATTAACGCGACTGTGTACGACTATCCACACTTTTCTGTCGTCGTACGACCTATCATTCGCATCTGGACCCGGTCGATCAGCCACACCACATGGAAGGACCAGCACTACCCTCTTTGCAAAAAGGCCGTCTTTCGATGACGACGATGACTGGAAATTTAAGAGGTCAAATAAAAAACGTAATCGATGGGACGATGACCTACAAGGCCAATCCGTCACTGTTGAAGATCGGGTGAGCTCTCCGGAACTCCCGATTGATGACAAGCCAGGCCGACCTCTTACTGCAACACAATTCCCAAACGCTGTCAACGTGGCAGTCGACCTGCTGCGAAAATCAGCAGCCCAAATTGTGACAGACAAAGCATGGAGCTTATCAGACTTGGAGAAAGAACGTTCGACAAACGAAGCATGCTGGCAAGCTCATGCTGAGTTGCGAAGCGCTGTTGGCCGAGTGGAGGATGGACTAGTAGAACGAGATGAAGAGGCCCGACTTGTGGTGTTGGCGATGCTAGCCAACGAGCACATTCTCCTCCTTGGTTCTCCCGGTACAGGAAAATCAATCCTTGGATTGCGCCTCGCTGAACTATGTGATGGAAAGTTTTTCCAACGACTTCTTACTAGGTTCACGACACCGGAAGAGCTCTTTGGACCACTTTCGCTAAGTAGCTTGGAAAAAGACGAGTATCGCCGCTGTACTGAGGGCTTCCTTCCAACAGCCAGTATCGCCTTTCTTGATGAAATTTTCAAGGCCAATAGCGCAATTTTGAACACATTGCTCACAATTCTGAACGAACGAAAATTCGACAATGCCGGAGGACGAGAATCTTGTCCCATACGCTGTGTCGTTGGAGCTTCGAACGAACTCCCCGAAAACGACGATCTTGTGGCATTGTTCGACCGCTTTTTGATACGAAAAGAAGTAGTTTCGGTTTCTGATGAAGGAGTTCTCAAACTTTTGTCAATGTCAAATCCTGGCCGACCTTCGTGCTATGCACGAGACAGTAACGATCGATGCGATCCAGTGTTTACTGAAAGTTTGGACAGAATTATCGAGGCAATTACGAATGCCGCCGAAACTGTGAAAATCGATACACCGGAATGTGAGCTAATGAGAGATCTGCGCACGTATATGCGTCAACAACATAGCGTCGAAATTAGCGATCGTCGACTCGTCAAGGCGGCAAGATTATTGAAGATCAGTGCGGCTACTGATGGAAGAAGTAGAGTGGATCCGATTGATTTCATGTTGCTGCAGCATTGCTTTTGGAACACACCCGATCAGAGGGTTCATGTTCGGGAGTGGTTATGGAGCAATTTGACTCCCGGGGAGGGAAGTCAAGGCAGATCTTTGGAACAATTTCGTTTCCTCCTTGATAACTTGCGAAACGAAATTCTTTCGTCAGTGCGCAGAACATCTGGCGATGTTACTGGTGACTCAGGAGGTAGACTCGAAGATATCAAAGCGATTCATGCATTGACATCCGAATGTCGTCGTATTGTGGATGTACTACAGAGGAATCTTGATGACCTAGCCCGACATATTGAACTCGTTCGGACGTCAGAAGCGTTCCTTTGGTTGGATCCTGAAGATGCTACAGCAATGAGACAACTCCTGTTGCCACAAGCTGAGGCTTTGTGGCAAGACTTGAGGAAGGCTTTGGAAGACGCCTATGCGTTGGAAATATCTATCTCCTCGCGTCCCGAAGCACCAGCGAATGAGATGAGGACCGATGTAATTCAAGAATTGTGGGAGGAAGGTTTCATCGGAGAATCGCCCTTCACAGACGCTGAACTCGCAATCAGCATGAAAGAGGCGAAGGCAAAGTATGATTTGGATACCTTCAGGAAATGGAAGCGAGCGAAGCGGAAAGCGGAACAAGAAGCATGAGCAACCGCCGCCTGCCTTCAAAATGTTCCACTATTTGTTTCGAACCACGTTGCACCCTCTCTTGGATTTTCGAGTGTCACGCATTGTATACGGCCACGGTCATTCCTATTCTGCTCACAGTCAGCACCCCCACTTCGAGAAGATTTGGTTCAAGAACTCCAACACTACCCATGTCGGTGCGAGGATCGATTCTAGGTGAAGCATAACCCGCCTTGCCTTGTCAGACTATTTGTCGATGACAATCAGTGGTTCCCATTTACTTCGTTTATGGCCTGATTTGGATCTGGGGAACCCATATACAGGAGCACTTTCTTGCTATTTTTTAGACTAAAAGCGAGGGCACACTTTAAGAAGAGGTTGAAATTAGACGCAAGGTTGATGTCATCGGAATGATTGAAAATATAGGGAGTAGTACCGTTCATTTTTCTATTATATTGTTCGAGCCGTATCATCAACCGAACAATGTCGTCATCAAGGAAACCTTGAAATTGATATTGATATTGACCCGCTCAACAGAAGTTATCGTTTCTATTCATGAAAAATAAAAGGTTGCCAGGTTGGACTTTTTTACAACATTTCCCCAGTGATGTGACTGCTTTCTTCCGCTTTCTCATCGTCCGTCTTGCAGTCACTCCAATATTGTGGGGCATAGTCTTCCACTTTGATAATAGTATCAACGTCTGGGGTCGGTGACTCTTGTCCAGCAAATATGATCTCATTCTCTTTTGTTGGATGTGATCTTTGTATCTTGACAATCAAGAAGCAAATGATCGCTCCGGTGATGGCGAGGAATGTATAGAGAATGATAGCACCTGTATTGCTTAACGATTGTTCTTGAAAATCTCCTGCAGCAGAACTACTTGTCTTGACTTGACTCCTGATGGTGGAACATGTTTCACCATTAAAACTTAGTTCAAGAACATCGCCAACCTCTTCACAAGTGATTTGAAGGCAGGGAAGATTTCGAACGAAAGCATTTCGTACTTCATCAAAATTCACCCCATTGTCGTTGGTTGCTCTTAGATTATTATGGATGGTAGAAGCGTCATTTGGATCACAAGCGTAAATAAACGGCAGAACTGATGCTGCATACGCAATACCTTCCCCTAGATGTCGTTCATAGTCGATTTCTTGATCCTCCAGAAATCGGGTTCGACGGATCGCCCCTTGGATCATAGGAATCGTCATCAATCTCACAATCTCCTCCTTGTTGCTTCGAGTAGCCGGGCAATTTCTCTCCAGGAGATGCTTTTGTCCAGCTTGGAAATTTTTAAAAACTTGGTAATTTACCCAGGCAATACCGTCTCCCTCATTTCCATTTTCACCGCAGGTCGATGCCGACAAGCACCTGGTGTTGGCTACATGGTAGAGGAAAACACCACTCTCGTTGAAAACTTGCGAGCCTGTGTAAAAGGCGACAGCACTATCCCAGAAGATGAGGGCATCGTCTGGGGTGTTGTTAGTGTCGAAGCATTCGTCGATAGATCGTTCCATCCGACTGATGACTTCCATGAACATGGTTAGCCAAACAATTGAATTCTCGATAATTGCTGTCATTGGATAAGAAACAACATGATGAAAGGAATGGATGAGATTGGGATTTTTGAATACTGTTTCTGAAGTCGATCAACGTACCTCGACGGCCTGCCCATCCAAAATCACGAAAGTCTTGATTACCCGTCTGCATGTCAGTCTCGTCTGCTTGAAATGCTCGAATAACGATATGATCAGCATAGTCATACTATGAGATCAGAAGAAAATATAATGTAAGATCACGTGTAGTACACAGGAATAACAGAGCGACGAAGCATGCATCCTTACAATTCCGTAATAGTCGACAAACTTGGCATAGTCCACTTTGGGACAATTCTGACAATCGTTGAGTCTATCACGCGCATAGAGACTCTCTTTTTGAAAGCTACGGTAATTGATGTTGCCGGACAATACATTATACGCGTAGTCCAGCGAGAGCTGAAGGTCAGGCAGTTGAATGGTTCCTTGCTCTGCAAAACCTAAAGCGTGCCACAAAGCACCAAGTCAGCACAAGTATGAGAACTCTTGATTTAGGCAATAGGGGGCACTCTGTTCCAATGATCATTACTTACATCCTCCAACAAATGGATCAGGATTGGCGCCTGCTCGGCAGTCGACATAGTTATCTTGATCATCTCGAATATTATAAAGGACATTCAAAACATTGCTTCCTGCTTTGGTGTTCTCATGGACGATTCCTTTGACCAGCGTAAACGATTTCTCATCATAGACAGGTCCAATCACTTCTGTACCAGTTGGAATATCAACCTCCAATGCCTGGTTTAGGATCAATTCGGCTGCTGGTCGGGAATATGCACCCTCTTGGTAAACTCGTTGAGCGAGTCGAAATCCACTGTCACGTTCCGTGGCCAGCTGAGATTGAATAAGCCTTAGATCCAAATCCAGTGCCGCCTAGTGAATCGATAAGAAAGGAGGACAATTGAGTCAGACGACGAAACAGCATCAAGAATGTAGCATGACACCATCAGTTCTCATAATTGTAAGACGACGTACATAATCTGTCACAATAGTCTTGGGTGTGTAGCTAGGAATGGATTGGACCAGATTTCTACCCGAGGCGACAGATGCATGGATTTCATCCGTCGCTTCTGATCCAATGACAACCAGGGACAAACCAAAAAGGGAGCGGAGCATGATGACTGATGATGGAAGCGTTGGTTCCTTGATAAAATGAATTCTTTGTGCAAGGAGTGAGCTACAAGATTTCTTTTGTTCGGTTTTTGGTTTTTGTATCCTCATGAGAGCAGGGAACCTGCCAGACAGTCCTTTACGCCCCATTACTTATGTCCATGCACTTTGGGCTCTAACAAATGGAGTGACATCGAGTGGCTTTTACGTTACAAAGTTTCTAGACCGAGAAAGTGACATCGGGTCGATCCTATATGCTGCATTCATGCGAACTGCCATCTCACGTGCCATTTGGATTGTTGTAACGAGCGTCGACCGTCTCTTTTGGATTTTCAGAACGATTTCCCATAGTGTCGTAACCGCTGTAGTCGCGAGATCGTGCCAGTGACATAATCGAGGTTGTTCGCAGCACGTTCCGGCGACTCCACCACTATGTACCTGTACACTGTCTATAAGAAGGTCAATACCTTCATAGCAACAGGACGAAAGTACCGGTACCGGTAGTGAAGTTACTTCATATTTATAGTATTGATTATATATCGTACCAGGTACCTTCTCTACCTTCATGTCCCGCCTACGTCCGATGCACAGGGTACAATATATGAGAAATGTATCCGAGGCAAAAAATTGACCGAGCCGGTACGTGGGGTTGGGTGGGCAACGAGGGTCTATTTTGAGAGTGAACGGTCAACAAACGTAATATTGGTTACATCAGCATTGCGCCTTGACTGCAAGAGTGACTACCCACTGATTGAGTGCTCAGACTCCAAACAAGTTTATAGAGCACTCTGTTGATGTCCCCTCCGTCTCCGATACCCCCACCACCGCCAGTGCGGTTGACGGGTGGCTATGAGAATGGGTCAGCGACTTCACGGGAAGAAAAGTCGCCATCGGCTTTGGTTTCTCCTTTGAAAGCGGCCGCGGACTTGATTCAAACTCTGGACTTGGCCTATGCAGAGATGACGACGTGTGCTGCGGATGCTGCTAGAGATGCAGAAGAGGCTCGGAGAAATGCCCGAACGGCATCGGAAATCGCTCGCCGATATTTGAACCGAAGTTACCCCAAGGGGGGTCAATCCAACTTTGGCAGCACTCCATCACCCAAACTCGAACTAATGGGAGGACGTCCAGCCAATTTCTCAAATCAACAACGGGGAGAATACAAAGAAGAGATTCTTGGACCTAGCCTCGAAACTCCTTCTAGTCAAAGCTTTCATTCTGTGAATGGGGCGATGACGAACGGGTCCAAACCAAACACACCTACATCGGGAGAACGAAGGAAACAATTTTTTGTATCGAATTCTCCCAGCCGCAGTCGAACGCGAACATATAACCCTACTTCTTCCGCAGATCGGATAGCGCAATCACATGCCGACGATGTATTGGCACTCTCGTTGGAACTAGAGAGAGCGAGACAAGCGTATCAATCCGAACAGCGAATGCACGACGAGACCAAAACGGCACTGTCGACGCAGAAGGTCAAAGCAAATGCTCTTCAGGAAGAAAACAAGAAACTCAAAGAGCAGTTGGAACTTTTCCAGAGAGAAAAGGTGCAACAAATCGCAGATCTACAACAAGAACTAACCAAAGCAAATTACTTGGTTCAAGCAGCAGAAGAGGATGCGCAGTTGGCACTGGATTTGGCCAAGGATAGTTCGGAAAAGCGAGATGCCATGGAAGACGAATTACAACGAACACTAGCAGAGTTGCGCGTGCTCAAGGATCAACCGCCACCGTCACAACTCGAAACTCCTCGACGAACAGTTCATTTTATGGACGAGTCCCCGGCAGCAAGTGCCGAGGTCGTTCCAAACACACAGAATGGGGGGACGACACCCTCTCGATCCATGGTTGCTGCCGGACGGCAGATACTCCGCCGATCCTGTGCTTCATCTCCTGGTGACGAGATTATCACTTTGGAACTCACCCCTGCCAAGTCCGCAGAGCGTCGACGGCGATTACGTGAACGACTCACCCAGCTCGACACTTCTTCGCCTTTGGCACTCTTGCCTTCTACTCAACACCAACCACCAAAGTCTCCTCAAAGACCACTCATGGAGTCGGAAGATTGTCGCAATGCGGCCAAACTCATCCAAGAAAGTGGTCGACGTTTGGAGTTGGCTGGACATTGGTGGAGGAAGGGTCTTGCCAATCTATCTCCTCTCAACGAAATGGAAGCCATGACACGGCAATATTGTCAATCAGTAGAGTTCAAGGTAGAGCGACAACACAAAGAAATCAAAGAGCTAGAATCACTCTGTGGTTTCCTCGAACGCAAGCTGGTTACAGGTAGCTGAGAATCATCCTAAAGATCCACCTCAAAGTCCACAATAAATGAAATACCTCTAGTCTACGCTAACGTATTCACTTGCTGTTTGAACTAGAGCACTACTAACATATCGACGATCGACCGTGTATATCTATAAAAGTGGTAAAATTACACGATCGCTACTTGTCAATTGTCCACCTTCATTTCTACGTGGTTGGCTCTCGGTATCGTTTCGACTGTCAGGCGTCGGGCAGAAGAAATGAACCTCACAAAACTCAAATCATCGTGAAAAGTTGGCCTTGTCGTCTTTCCTTTCCATTCATATTCAGGTTTCCTTCCAAAACCATCCAAGCAACCAAAGGACGAATCATGACCATTGGAATCTTTATCGGGAAAACATTGGCTTCTAGCTGTAGAGGACGATTCCTCTACCCTTCTGCCAATATATATCGGTATACTCACCATCTGCCCATTCGAACCTTTTTGACTCCAGCTTTGACACGACGTCTGGATTCAATGTTGGATCGACACAATGAACTTTCCAACATCATACAAGAATCTCCCCAAGATAGTTTCACCCATGGTAAGGAACTATCGTCCTTGGCCTACGTAGTTTCCCTCAACGAGAAAATAAGGACACTCGATGAGGAAGAAACGTCTATTCATGAATTGTTGAAAGAAGCGGGCGAGGATGACGAGGAGATGCAACGAGAGTGTCAAGAGGAATTGGAACGAGTGCAAAGGTCAAAGATGCGCTTGCAGAAAAAGATACGAAATGCCTTACTACCCAAGGATGAAAATGATTTTGATAGTGATGCGATTGTGGAAATTCGAGCTGGAACAGGTGGTGAGGAAGCATCGTTGTTTGCTGCCGAACTTAAAGAAGCTTACGAAAAAACTGCCAAGGCAAGACGATGGGAATGCGATATCATGTCGGAAAGTAGAACAGATCTTGGGGGAATCCGGGAATCGGTGCTCTCCATCAGTAGTCGTGGAGGCGGTGGTGGTGCAATGATGTTTGGCGATGGTGATGATGAAGATGATGATGAAAACGTCAAAGCGAGTATAGGACCATATGGCTTTTTTAAATATGAAAGTGGGGTTCATCGAGTGCAACGTGTACCCATTAATGACGCGAGAATACACACAAGTGCTTGCTCCGTTGCCGTTATGCCTTCTGTTCAAGACGACAAATTGATGGGAGAGCTCTTACCCCTCTCGGAACTCAGGATTGACACCATGAGAGCCTCTGGGGCTGGAGGTCAACACGTGAATACGACTGAAAGTGCTGTAAGGATCACCCATATTCCTACTGGTATCACAGCCTCGATTCAAGATGAGCGAAGCCAACACAAAAACAAGGACAAGGCACTCAAGTTAATCACCGCTCGCGTCCGTGAGGCTCAACGTGAGGAGGAGGAACGCAAACGAGGTGCTACCAGAAGTAGTTTACTTGGAGGAGGTGACCGAAGTGAAAGAATCCGAACATACAACTACCCTCAAGATCGGGTCACAGATCATCGTTGCAAAGAGACCACGCATGGCATTGCAAAACTTTTGGAAGGTGCGGCTGAGGATGGACTGGTCGCTACATTTTATCCGCACTTGCACGAACTAGCCCAGGAAGAAAAATTGGAACGAGTTGGAACGAAGCTAGTGTACCTGGTATCACACTAGGAGCAACTTACTGGATTTCGACGGTTCTTTCTAATTGACATATTCTATAATTATGCTACAGCCGCGCACTCGGGATGCAATTTGCTCAGGCCATAAAAGTTGTACCCTGCAATGACCAAAGTCTCACCCGGTTGCTGCGCTTCGTATATCCGTGATGCCTCAACAAAACATTCCATCATTTCCGGAATGTGACATCTCTGCAAGTGAATATTTCCAATCAAATTCAAAATCTTTGCGATGGATTTGCTGTCTGCATTCTCCCGCCGGCGCTCTACGTTTAACGCATCTTGAAAGTATACTAATGCAGCATCAAGTTTTCCGAGTTGCTGCAAGACTTGCCCAATGTGTTGCAAGGTTAGAACGACATCTGCATGATCATGACCAAGTGAAGCTCGTTCCACACGGAGTGTTTCCTTGTACAGCTTTATTGCCTCTTCTTCCTGGCCCATTTCAAAGTAGATGGTTGCGATATTGTACCAGAGAATGGCCACGTCACGATGATCATTTCCAAGAAGCCTTAATCGGATACGGAGACTCTCCTTGAAGCAACGCTTGGACATTTCAAGAACATTTTGCTTGAATAGGACCAAGCCGATTGAGTTCAATGTTGACGCAATGTCCACATGCTCGTCAGTGCCATACACATCTCGTCGAATACGGAGGGCGTCTTGATATGATTCAAATGCTTCATCATAAAATTTGAGATGATACTGCATCAGTCCGATGCTGGACAACGTCATGGCACACTCGATACTAGACTCTCCAAACGCTTTTCTTTGCTTTACGAGGACTTGCCTGTATGCGCTGAGTGCCAGACTGTGATCCCCACGATTCTTGTAGATGTGAGCCATGTTGGTCAGTGTGATGATGATATGAGGATGCTCTGATTGGAAGATTCGTTGTTCCACCTGTAACCCATCTTGATAGAATGCAAGAGCAGCCTCGTTGTCCTTCATCTCATAACACAAGTTGCCGAGTTTGTTCAAGCAAGAAGCAACCTCGGGATGTGCTCGTCCAAGCGATGCGCGTCCAGCTGCCAGTGCCATCTTGAAGACGTCCAAGGCCTTTTCAAGATTTCCCTCCTCATGGTGAATTTCCCCGATGCACCTGTAAACCACAGCAACGTCTCGTGACATCTCCCCTAGTTTTCGTTTTGCAAGATCAAGAAATTGATGGTAGTATGTCAATGCTTCCTTGAGACATCCCAGCTGGTGGTATGTTTGTCCGAAGTTGTAAAGTGTGGCAGCAACATCAATCGAGTCATCACCAAGGACTGCCTTCCGAACAACGAGAGCTTCACCGTATATTTCCAAAGCCTGCTCATGTTGTCCCAAAAGGTAATTCACTCGACCGATGTTGTTCAAAACAGTTCCGATTTCTTCGCTTTGCTTCCCCTTGCAAACATTTTGGTAAATAGCCAAACTTTGTTGCAGTAAGTCCAGAGATTTCTGTCCGTCCTTTATGTGCTTGTGAAAATATAGCACACCAAGGCAATTTAGAGCTGCTGCTTGAATGAGCTCTCCTTGCCGATTGCTGAGTTGTATGGAAAAAGCCAAACAATGGGTGTAAAATTTCATGGCATCTGCGTTCTTCCCAAGCCTGTACAGACACATCCCTATGTTGTGCAGAGTACGAGCATGGAGGGCGTCAACGCGTGCGCCAGATTCCTCAAAAGCTGTAGCAACACGGTGAAACCAGGACTTCGCACATCGGTAATCACTCCTTTTCACGTAAGTGATTGCGATGTTATACATCAAAATGCGTTCGCATAGTTCGGTTGATGACGTTTCTTTCAAACCGAGCGGAAGTTCAAATGTCGACATACCCTCGTCGTATTCGTGTCGCTTGTAGACACAAATGAAGGAGCCTGATTTTGAAATGCTCGAATCCTTTTCAGCCTTGGACTCAAATGCAATCAAATGGTCATCTTTCTGGGCCTTGTGCAAGCCGCACGTGAGACGCAAAGCAGGAAAATGCTGAGGTTCTCCGTTCAAGGTTGTGTACATGTCGATCGACGTTTGTATCGAGTTACAAAGGAAACCAACATCAACTCTACACAAAGCCTGTGAGAATCGTTTCTCTGCCTCTTGGAACTTCCCCAGCTGAAACGCAGCTATCCCGCGCTCATTCAACATAGCAGTCGCCCTAAGGGTTGCCTCAAGTTTCGCTCGCTTTCGAGGTCTGTGTTCCAAAGGTGACAAACTTGGGGAAGCAAGAATTGTGCTGTTGCTCATTGTTGGTGTTGGTTTTATTTTCAGCAAAGTGTTCTGATTGTACCTGGTACGCCGATATAATGTAATGATGCACGATAAAAACCAACAAGACCAGATTTGTGACTGACTTGTTACAGGGAGTAGTGGCGTGGAATGTGAGGAGACAAAACATCTATGGGGGTTCGGCGGGATCGTTTCGCATCCCATATCTGTCCTCGGGGAATTACCGAAGGAATGCTACGTCATTTGTCAGTTTCCATTTAATGAACGTACACACCCATTTCGCGCGAACAGTTCCTCCCACCTAGTTCAATAGATCGCCCTTTTGTATCTAGGAAAGAAGGTTTAGCGGCTAGAAGATTTGCCGAGGTCAGAATGGGGGTTCCACTTTTTTTCGGAGCTACCCACGGTGACATCTTGTGCCATTCGTGTCCAATTTGACACGTTGAACATGGGACCGGACCATTGTCGAACCAGAACTGTCGCTGGCACAGGAAAAAGTCAAACGATCCCAATTCGCTGTTCTCATCACCCACGGCACTATGCCTGTGTGGTGTCTGATTGATATCCGCGGCGAGCGCGAAACGGAACCCGATTTGTATGTATAGACGCGTGCGCAATTTTCAATCAAAACTTCACATCCCCGTTCAGTGGCATAATCAAATAAGCAGGCTATTGTAAAATATGAATCGAAACTTGAATGACGAACAACAACACTTAAGGTAGACCCAAGAAAAGAAGGCTGCATTAGCCGGTTTTTTCTTCCTTCCAGTTCGAGACCGAACAATACAAGTGCATTCATGTCGAATTGTTCGGCGTAGAGGGACATTCCGATTCACAATTAAACATGCAACGAACAGGAGGAATGCTTTATGGCCTATTTTGTTAAATGTTAATTTCAATAAGCCAACGTTAATTCGTCCGATTTTGTGATACGTATTGGAATTCCTTTCGCGCCTAGATATTATAGTACCTGCTGCGCATTATCGCTATACTACTTGCATCGAAATACTACCGGTTGTAAATGTACCGAAATAGCAAGGAGTGGTCCTGAATCTTTAGATGAGTTGTGGCGATTGGTGCAAGAACATTTCTGTATATGTTGCCAAACACGCAGCAACGTATCATTATATTTTTTCTGCAACTCGATTCATAATCCGCTCGATGACGAACCTTGGTTTGCAAGAAACACAGTTGCAATCTAAGCTGAGTCTTGACTAACATTGCTTTCTTGCTACATGTACCCAACCTGGTGGGAGCATGACCCCTATTACAGTAAAAAGTACTAACGTATGATCTTGTTGTTTATGGTTTTTTAAGCCCGCATGTACTGTACTTGCATTCGTTGTTGTTTGCAAGTTTCCGGGAAGGCATCTTTTCGGTTATTATACCGGTAAACTGGGTTTTGGATGTGTCCAAAGTTTGCTACTAACACACACAACGTATGTTTCTTGTTTCCTCGGATGCGTTTCTGGTTGCTTCAAATGCACGCATGTGAAAGCATTTGACGCCATGAAATATAGGTTGGTATTACCGCTACTCTCTCTGTTTATCGTGGTTGACTCGTTTCTACTAGCAGCCACTTCAAGGAGTACAAGGTGTTTGACCCAGCAGGGGCAAGAAGTAGAAAAGGAAGAAACGGAAACGAGTCCCAATGTAGTATCGGCAGACAATGTTTATTTTGACGTTGAAGTGGATGGAGTGGAAATCGGCCGCCTAGTCTTTTGCCTAGAAAATCCCTCTCCTCTACCCCTTCATACGGAAAATTTTATCCAACTTGCCAAAGGATCCAGACGAGGAATTGATCCCAAAGCACATTATGTTGGTTGTACCTTCGATTTTTCTCCTGCCACCATTGAAGATGGAATGGGCAGATACCGATGGGGTCACCAACTGCGAGGGCGAGGACGAAATGCCATTGGTAGAGCTGACCAACCTATTAGTGATCCTAAGAATCAGTTGAAGCATACTCATTCATGCTTTGGTGGCCAATACTACGGTGTCCGATATGACCCGAACGATCTGGAAGACTGTGATCCTGGCGTCCTATTAACGGTTCCTGTGGTGGGACCTGGTTTTGGTAGCAGTAAATTTTCAATCGTTCGGGTGGGGGAGTCTCCAAAGGAATGGGGTGAAAGACTCTTGATCAATGCGGGAGTGATTGGCCGAATGGATCCGACATGTCTGGAGGTCCTTCATAGAATGGCTCGACAACGACAAGGACCCCCGACAGTGATTCGAGCCGGAGTATTGTAGATGATACGATATATCTGATACATAAGAAAGAAGAGCTATCTGGAATCATCAAAGTCAGCGCATATTATGAGGTATAAATTATTTCAATGACTTTCGATTATGCGCGTAGCGGGCATAGGCTTTCTCCAGTTCCCCTTTGGCCTCGCACTTGGGAAAGGTTTCCAGGTCGAAATAGTGGGGCGCAAGTTCAATCAGCCAGTCGACTGTCGTTGTCGTAACCGTTCGGATATAATTCTTGGTAGTAAGTGCAAATTCTTCAAATATTACCCATTCGGGTCGACTGCTGACGACCGAACCAGGATGGATATGCACCAACTGATTATCCTTGACTGTCAAGTATTCTCCCGACCTCTGCCGATAGGCGGTCTGCATAAACATTCCAGCCGTCAAGGCCTTTCGGAGGTCTGTGGAAGCAAAGGATCCGTCCCCCTTGATATCGGAGGAGATTATCGGCAAATCTAAGCGCTTCATGATGCCCAACAATTGACTTCTAACATTCGAAGCGCTGATCATGGCTCTCTCGCTGATAAAATTGTCCCAGCACCATTGCTTGCGTTCCTTGTCTGGAACCATGTTGTATTCATTAAACACATGTAGTAGTGTCAAGTGATCACTGTCCGAGTGAGTAAATTGTGCCTTGGCTTCGTCGGCAGCCTTGGCAGCTTCTCGAGGACGCAAAAAAATTTGAGGTACACTCAAACAGGCCACAATGGTAACAATTTCCGACGAGCAGCGATAGTCTGGACTGACCAAAATAAGTTTAGCCAATTGTGGATCGAGAGGAAGTTCACTCATTTGATATCCCAGCTCGGTCATTTCTCCCTCATCATCAAGTGCACCTAGATAATTGAGGAGTTCCAGGGCACGCATAAGTGTTTCCGGTGCCGGTGGGTCCATGAAATCAAAGTGTACCAAATCATCAATGCCCAACTTTTTCAATGTCAATACGACATTACTCATTTTGGATCGTAAAATCTCTGGATAGGTTGTTTCTTGTAGATCTTCATAAAATGACTTTTCTGTATAGAGACGAAAGCACTTTCCCGGTCGGGTACGTCCGGCACGACCGGCTCGTTGTCGAGCACTCGCCCGAGAAATCGGGGATACCAATAGTGATTCTACTCGGATGCGTGGGTTGTATACTTTTTGCTTGGAAAACCCAGGATCCACCACATACTACAATCCCATCAATCGTCAAGGATGTTTCGGCGATATTAGTCGAAACGACGACCTTTCGACCGGGTGGTCCTCCTGGTACTCGAGGTCCGGGTGCTTCCGAAAAGATGCGTCGTTGTTGTTCGGGTGGTAAACTAGAATAGAGTGGAAACACAACCAATTCACCATGCTCTGGCCCCATACTTCGTGCCTTTTCCCGAATTTCTTCACACGCTTGTTCAATTTCTTGTTCTCCCGTTAAAAATACCAATACATCCCCAGGACCTTCGCATTGATGAATATGCAGAGTAGTTCTTGTAGCCGCTTCGACATAGTTGCGTTCTGGTTTGGCCGTGTAGAAGACTTCAACTGGAAAGGTTCGACCTGGTACCTTCATTAATGGAGCTCCATGAAAGTATTCTTGAAATTTGGCCGCATCCAAGGTCGCACTCATGACGACGACCTTGAGTTCCCCTTCTGGCGAATCCTTGGTGCGTTTGGGAAGAATTTCCATCAAGAGACCCATGATCACATCCGTGGCCAGGGTTCGTTCGTGACACTCATCCAAGACAATGGCAGAATATTTGGTCAAGAGCGGATCGTGCATTGCCTCTCGTAAAAGCATACCATCTGTAACGAATTTCAACACCGTCTTGTCGGGATGACTGACATCTTCAAAACGAATGGTATATCCCACTTCCTGTCCCAGTTCGACATCCATCTCATCGGCCACACGCTGAGCAATACTCGTGGCTGCCACTCGACGGGGTTGGGTACAAGCAATACATGTTTGTCCTTGTTTGGCCAATCCCGCAGTGAGCAAGAATTGGGGAATTTGAGTCGTTTTTCCGGAACCCGTTTCTCCCTCGACTACCACACATTGATTTTCCACAATTTTTTGAATGAGATCCTCTTTGAATTGATAGACTGGTAATTTGGTCCTTGTCTTGAGAATGGAATAATAGCGTTGAGTATACGGACGTCCCGTCAGTGGATTAAAATCCCCATCCTCCTTGGTGGAGGTAGGGTTCTTGGCTCGCTTTGATGTCGCAGTCTCCCCCAAGTCAAGGTTTTGACGGCGCTTGGACATGATGATTTATATGTTGCCGATATAAGAATAGTGCCAATAGGAGAGTACAAGTTGTTGGACGTTCTTTTCTTTTTCTTTTTCTTCGTTCCATCAACTCATTTCTTTTCACCTCTAAAATAACGCACAATCGGTCGGTGGCTGTGGAGGAACATCCGTACGACGGACACTTCGGTTTATAGTCGAACGGATCAAATTCATCGACGCTTCGACCAAACCCAGAAAGCGAACTTGGTAGAGTTTCTGCTTTCGGCGACCAACCACATCATCATCCATCAAAACCTGCTGCTGGCGTTTTTCCGCTCCAAGTGTCGGTATAGCAACCAGAACCACAACATAGAGACTCTCACGAATCAACTATTGATTGGCGAGCTACCAATTTGAACATAGAAACAGCGCCCTATTATTATTGATAGCATGTCGGGAAGAATTCTCACCATCAGGACCATACAAGGCGCTCCCAGCGGCCGTGCCATTTCTTCTTCGCCCAGAATTCCATGTCGGCGACTCTTTCATTCTCCTTCTACTACTCTGTCGCACCAAGCAAGAAAACAAGTCGTCAATCTTCCCAAATCCTCATTTTCATCATCCGCAATGGTGAAGGTATCATTGTCAATACTACCGGGATCAGTAGTGGTTGGGGGTTTGGAACAGTATATAGCGTCAAGGCTCTTCCGAAAGTCTTCGATCCAAAACGGCGACAAGAGACAACAGCAACCGGTAATGCTAGCATCATCGAGTTTGGCATTGACAAGTCAATCGTCATCTTGGATTCAACGGTATTGGGAGTGGCTCATGTCATGGTTACGAACGGCATGGAAGGGAGCCTTGGTGGCTAGTCGCACTACCGAAGTTGCCCTTCGTTTGTCACCCCTGGCCCTTTTGACACCGTTGGCTGTTCTAACCCAATCGACCTATTGGAACGACGTGGCCTGGCGATATACTATTTCGGCCGTACAAGCCATTGGTCCAGTGGCGGTCAAGTTTTGTCAATGGGTCGCGACTCGTCGAGACATTTTCCCACCTCATCTCTGCGATGGATTATCAATCCTTCACGACAAGGGATACCCACATTCTTGGGATCATACACATGAGGTTCTGACGGATGCATTTGGAGACTATCAACAACGCGGTTTACAAGTGGAAGAAGTCATTGGCTGTGGCTCGGCAGCTCAAGTGTACAAGGGAACATTGACCGTAGGCAAGGATGTCCATGGTGTCATTTCCACCCGAAACGTGGCCATCAAGGTACTCCATCCAAAATTTTCATGGAGCGTGGAACGAGATCTAGCATTGATGCAGTCCGTGGCAGATTTTCTGCATAGCCTACCCAGTGAAATGATACGAATGATCAATTTGCCTCGCGCGACGGAGAATTTTGGTAATATGTTGAGACTGCAAGCCGATCTCACCAATGAGGCCAGTAATTTGCATCAATTTCGAACCAACTTTTACCAGAATGATACCACGAAAGAACAAATATCTGCCATTAGTTTTCCGAAACCACTCCCTGGTTGGTCCAGCCCTCGTGTGTTGGTGGAAGAATATGTCGAGGATGCGATTCCCATTGCCAAATACTTGCAAGACTCATCTCCCAATGGAGTTCACTTACGACGCGAGTTGGCAGGTCCATTGCTCCGGGCCTTTTTGAAAATGGTATTTGTAAGTTGGAAAACCACCACGACCAAGATGATGTTCCTTTCTTTTCACACTTTTGCTCGCTCACTTTGAGTTTGTTCCCGTTCATGCCGCTTTTGTACTATGTCACGCACACGCAGATTGATAATTTTATCCATGGAGACCTGCACCCTGGAAATGTCATGGTCAAAAACGACGAGATTCCCATCAACACTAGCAGATTCTCATCCTTATTTGGCAGCAACATTTCCAACACGGACGATGGAAACACCAAACGTATACGCCGCACCATTGTCTTTCTGGATGCTGGCATTGCCAACTCGCTAAGTCGTGACGATCAACGCAATTTGATTGATTTATTTCGTGCTGTCATTTTCAACGACGGTAATCGGGCAGGGCGTCTCATGGTAGAGCGGGCCAAATACGAGCGGTGTACTCAAATCCCAGGTGGTGTAGATGCCTTTGCCAAAGGAGTGGAAGATATTGTCTCGGAATTTCATGATCGACGAAAGGAAGGTTTGACATTGGGTGCCGTGCGCATTGGAAGTCTATTGAGTCGCGTTCTAGATCTATGTCGGGTACATGGTGTTGAAATCGATCCGGCAATGGCTAGTGTGGTTATCAGTACTTTGGTGTTGGAAGGTCTTGGTCGATCCCTTTCACCAGAACTCAATTTGCTTGACTTTGCCAAGCCATTTGTCATGGGACGTGGGACTGTTTGACCAAGACACTAACAGTACCATGCATTGTCCACAATTGTCATTTTCTCAAAAGGCCAAAGCCTTCGATCCCCATTTCGTGCATGAAAGGTACTACCGGTAGCGTGTGTATGGACTAAAGTCAAATGTCACACCCTCGGCGAAACAGCCATGCAAACCTTGAGGAACAAAAGTTGGCAGACGAATGCGGGCGATAGGACCATTTGCGAGCGAACCTCGACCTTCCACGTCAAAAATGACCAAGTCCGTTGTCTTGTCACGTCCATTCGTCAGATATGACAGGAGATAACCAGCATCCTCTTCCTGACGCTTGGTGACATCTTTTCCCACTTTTTCGACAAAGACACTCTCCCCAACGAATTCAAACGTTTCAAAACAAAATAACTCCGTTTGCGATGGATCTTCTGTGTCCACCTTCATTATGGATCCCGTCTGAGGTCCCGATCCGCGACTGTTGGGTGAACTACCAGGAATTTCATTGTGACTTCCACCGGCATAGACAAAGCGATGCCGTCTCGTGGATAATTTTCGTGGAATAGAAGGAAATTCCGTCGGACGGTTGGTCAGCAAGGTCGGTGCCACTCCAATACTTAGAGTCTCCAAAATTGGATCCAGCGAATATCGAGTTAGAGTAGAAGGATATAACCACCTCCACAATCGATCATCCTCAATGACGGGAACTCCAGATGTAGAAGGCGGCCGAAGCAACTGCAAGGGCGCGCACAGCAAAATCATTGCAATTAGAATACGAGAAAAATACATTATCAGGATGATGTTAGCCTGCAATTGACTTACATCACGTTGGATGGTTTGTACCGTATCGAATACGACTTGTCCATTTTCATCCTCGAATCCATTGCTAAAATGAAAGTTGGCATGAAATGGAATGGAAATCTTTTTGATCCGATCATCCTTCATCACATCCATGACAATATCGGAACCTTGGTCGGCATCGTTGAATAAGGATCGTGGAACAAGGACGAGTAGTGTCTCGGTCGCTTCTTCATTCAAAGCAATGGCTTCGGCAAATGCTCCAGCACCCAAGACAGCCTTCAACCCAGCCTTTGGGGAAAGTGTTGCTTCGTTAAGATTGAACATGATGTAATTTTCTGTAAGAATGAAATCATGAATCAACGCAGGACCATCCTTGATGAATTGGAGTCGTCCGTTGTGCGTTGATCGAAAGTTCTTGTTATCTAGTTCGTACAAATCGACCTTGGTTTTGCTGGTTTGTGGATCAAAATTGTATCCAAATGTCACCCAAACATCTCGAATGGGATCATATCGTGGATGAGCACTCATGGTTCGATCGACTAATAGACCATCCAAGTCCGTTTCTCCAGCCATACCAGGAACATCCAGATTTTGCAAGGTCAAGGGATTGAGAACATAGGGTTTCCCGCCCTCCCACAAGGCATAGAGTTTGTCACCCACATGTATCACATTGGTATTGGCAACATTCTTAAAGTCTGTTCGAAAGATATTGGCGAAAAGGCCTCCGGATCGCATCGTTCCAAAAATACCTCTCTTGGTCATTTTCCCAGTTTTCTTGTCGGCCATGTATCCCTCGGTTTCCACAAATCTGTTGCGGAATAAAAGTCGTTGATTCTCTGGATCAAATGTGGCAGCGCAAATCATACCGTCGGCATCAAAAGGATGGATGACACGAGTCCCATCGTCGGCCTGGAATTTACAACCCCCATTTCTATAGAACGTGCCCAGTGGAAAATCGGGTGGCAGTGTACAGGGAAGGATGGTAGGAGTTGTCTCGGAGGGACAGGAAGAGTAGCTACCAATATAGGCATCAAAATCGGCACCACTCGGAATAACCATTGTTTGGTCGCTATACGTTGCTCCCATGTCAGTGCCGCTGTTGAGACTTATGTCACGAAGCCAATTTGGTTGTACCACTCCTGATGACAACTGGAAATTGTTGGAAGGCAAAATCCTCAAGGACTTTGTTACAAGAGCAGTGACGACGCCCACACTGAGGATGAACAGCACTACCAAAGTGGAGAACATGGAAATGCGTAATGTAGATTGCATCTTGGAAGGTGCAAGTTTCTACTACTGCGCTTTCCCTCTTGAAGTGTGTGACATTCTCGTTTTCTACAGAAATGTGAAATCGAGGTGCCAATTCTCAATTCTCCCCTCACTCGAATGACGTCAAGGGTACCAGCTCATCGTCAGCCAATCAAAGAATCGGATGATTCAATCGATTCTACCGACCAGCAAATTGCCGATAACAGATGCTGCTTCCCCAATTGGTTTGTGGACGGTGCAATTTCCTGCGTCGGAGGAAAAAAACCTGTCGCTTCTCCGCGAACCGCACAAATCTCAACTCATATCGGCCCCTGACACAAAAACGACGGTCGACAAAGAAATTCGAAACTACAAAATATCCAAGCATTTCCCAATAACGACTTGATTCTGCCATGGTCCTACTCAGCCTTGCTCGATCAGCTCTTCGCCAATCTGCTTCTTCTCTCACGAAGAAGTCCATTTTACCTTCGGTGAATGTCGCCCGATCGATGAGCACTGCCAGCCCATGGGCTCACTTTGAAATGGCACCATTGGATCCCATCATTGGCTTGAACGAGTCATTTGCCGCTGATGATTTTCCTCAAAAGGTTATTATTGGTGTTGGGGCGTACCGTGACGATGCAGGCAAGCCTTACGTGTTACCTTGCGTTCGAGAAGCTGAAAAGATTATGATGACGAAGAATCTTGACATGGAGTACGCTGGAATTGTGAGTATCGGCAAAAACACCCAAAGAAGGAATGCTAATTGGCGGCTAGCAACTCGCTCATCTTTTTTTGTGATTTCTCTTTAGGCTGGTGATGCCAAGTTTATTGATGTCGCCCTTAAATTTGGATACGGAGATGATTTGGCTCCGATGAAGGAAAATCGAATTCAAGGAGTTCAAGCTTTGTCCGGAACTGGTGGTCTCCGCGTTTATGGAGAGCTTATGCGAAGACATGGACACAAGCACATCTACGTTCCTGATCCCACTTGGGGTAACCACCATGCCATCTTTGCCAACTCGGGCCTTGAAGTTCGCAAGTATAGGTACTATGATGCAGCAAAGTCAGAGTTGGCTTTTGAAAACATGATGAAAGATCTCAAGAGTATTCCGGAAGGAAGCATTGTATTACTTCATGCGTGTGCACACAATCCCACAGGGTAGGTTTCTCGAAAGAATGGATTTTACGACGCTGAAATTTGCAATCACCATGAATTCTCATCAATGTCAATGTCTCTAATTGCGTTCTTCAGAATGGACCCGACCTTGGAGCAATGGAAGGAAATCAGCGATACGATCAAGAAGCACAAGTTGGTTCCATTCTTTGACAGTGCTTATCAGGTAAGCATGCAACTGGGTTGTGCCATCCCAATGGACAAGGAATTTTTCTGATCCGTTTCTCTTTCTTTTTGCCGATCGACTAATAGGGATTTGCGTCAGGAGATGCTGTTAAAGATGCTGCTTCTGTACGTATGTTCGTGGAAGATGGACATTTAGTTGCGATGGTTCAAAGTTTCTCCAAGAATTTCGGATTGTACGGACAACGAGTTGGGACCCTCTCCGTGGTTGGTGCCGATCCTGATGAGGCGAAGCGTGTTGTCTCACAAATGAAAATGGTAATTCGACCTATGTACTCCAACCCGCCTCGCCACGGTGCCAGATTAGTCACAACAATTCTCGAGGATCCCAAGTTGACTTCAGATTTTATCGAACAATGCAGAGGTATGGCTGATCGTATCAATTCCATGCGAACTAAACTTCAAACGTCATTGGCAGATGTTGGATCAACGAGGAATTGGGATCACATAACAAGGCAAATCGGCATGTTCGCATATAGCGGCCTCACCAAAGACCAAGTACTAAAGATGAGGGAAAAGCACCATGTTTACTGCACAGCGGATGGTCGAATCAGCATGGCCGTAAGTAACTCAGCTACGTGTCGATCGTTCCGAGGCCAAAACCTGTTTGATCTAACTTATTTGTTTCTATAGGGTGTCACCTCGGGCAATGTTGACTATATCGCGAATGCTATTCACGACGTTTCGAAGTAACTCTTTGCAGTCGAATCATTCTTATAACCAATAGACAACAAAAAGTACCTTCCCTCTGAAGGGGTCGCATCGCGATTGAACTATCGGTACAACTACTATACAAAGCTAAATCTTGCGCTGGATCACACCGGATGCTTGTAGTGACACAGGCCACATACCATCAACAAGAAATCGTTCTCTGTAGACACTTGACGATTGACTTGTTCCAGAACCATCCACTTTGAAAATGTCTGCGATCAGTCCATCGGTACCTCGATGCAAATGGCAATTCTCCGCTAGAAGTTGTTGAAGCGGATCGAACACTTGTTGCTGGAATGACAATATGCGATAGGGTTCATCTTCCTTGACAGCTACATGTTCTACGTATCCAAATGTTCCACCCGTTGGTCTCACTAATCGTTTGATCTCTTGAATAGCTGCAAGTTCGTCGTCCACACTGCATAATACCAGTGAACAAATGACGGCATCGAACCATCCATCTGGAAAGTTGAGTCGGGTCGATATACTACTTTGTACAATTTCCAAGTCCACGTCGACTCCATTCTTGGACGCCACTTTATTCAATCGTTCGTTTGCTGCATCTTTGACTGACTGGACAGGGATACTGATATCCACAGCTTTTAGCTCAAGTTTCGACACACCACTTTGACTTAACTGTTCTAATGTATGGTCATACAGTCCACGTCGTATAAGACGACAATCCTTGCCTATTCCCACCTCTAAAACTCGGAGAGGTCGGAAACCACTTTCCGAAGGAATTCCTGTCAGGATGGCTTTGGATATCATTTCCTCCACCTTTTGCTCGTGCTCCACTGGATAGGCCAAAGCACCCCTGGAGAGTTTCTCCACAGCACCACTTAACAGCTTTCCATACAAAACCGCGCCTCCCACTCCAAGAGGCCAATACAGCAGTAGGTCACGGCGATGCGAGCTCTCTACATCTTGGATGGCATCCCCATTTCCGCGATTTCTAGGATTTCCAGGCGGTAAATTGAAAGATAGGACTTGCAATGACCATGAGATGACCAAGAATGTAGTAATGTAACGCGAAACTATCATTAACAAGGAAAGCAATGGCAAATCGAACAACACAACATGACATGATTATCAACTTTTTCGGCGAAATACCCAGTTATGACTCGATCGATCACATACGTACTACTTGACAGAGACATCTTGTTAAAGTTAACTATTTGCATCGACCTTGGACGGTTTATCAATCTGATCGTTCAGATCATAGTCTCTCTAAAAGTTATCGCAAGCCAACGATGGGTGATGTGCACCTCAACAAATGGTTGACCATCTCGTTGTATTGTTATGACGAGCAGTGACTTTGAAACGCAATAGCAAATACTGAACTACTCATTATGTATCCTAGACATATTGTCGAATGGAAAAAATAATGTTTTATGCAGTCATGACTCTTATCTTAGTGCAAGTATAAAGCTGAAGTCCTTATTTTGTGACATGAGGTAGATCGGGTTGTCATCTTGGATGTACTGTGCGTACGCATACGTCGGAACTCATGGGCACTACAATGACAATGTCAACACAAGGCGAATGTACTCGATTATAAAATGATTGTTTAATTCAGGTAAAAGTACAACGCGACGATCGCTGTGATGTCGGAAGGCTATTGTCAGCGATGGTGAACGTAAATGAAATATGTCGATCCAAAAGTCGTCATCCACTATTGGCCTCCCCAGCCTGGTGGTGGCCCGCCATAACCACCATACATTCCTCCATGAGGCCCGCCATGTGGTGGAGGTCCGTGCTGGTCCATTGGATGCGGGGGTGCTCCATAATCCTGCGGTGGCATACCACTGAAAACGAAAGGTCAGACCAAGCCGATCAAATAGAAGTGTCAAAGTCAACATAGACGTGCTCAACTCACCCATAGCCCATCATACCACCCTGGAACCCACCCATCATTCCCATTTGCCCGTAACCACCAGATCCTCCATAGGGATCCATACCACCTCGCATGGCCATTTCTGGGCCAGGTGGTGGCATACCGTATCCACCTCCGTAAGGACTCATCCCATATCCCATTCCTCCATATCCACCGAAATCCATGCCACCGCCATATGGGTTATAACCACCGGGCATCGGAGGATTTCCGAAGCCCCCCATTTGCTCGGGATAACCCCCACGTGATAGATCAGGGCCACCAGACATGGGGCCTTGTGGAGGATAGCCTTGCGGCATTCTGGAATCTGGAACACTGGAGCCATACGTTTGGGCAGGCTTTAGAGCCTCACTGCGCATTCTTGCTTCTTGTCTTCCATTGTATGATTGCATTTCTGTCTTATACCGTTCCGTGTCCTCTGATGCCATTTCCGAATACTTGGCAAGGCGGTCAGGATCAATATTCTTCCACCGTTGCCCGATTATTCTGATCATAAAAAAACATTGTTAATGGATGGAGAATACAAATCAATCTGTTCAGAACCAACAACGTAGCACGTACTTCCCCATTTCTTCAAACGAGACTTTACCGCCCTCTTTCTTAAGACGACCTATGGTTTCTTCGTTAAGGAAATCATCAGCTTCCGGATCTGTTTGTACTTTAAAAGGGTCTTCAGAAAGTACAACTTTCAGGATCTTTTCACGCTCCTCTTTGAAGAAGAAGTTGTATGCACTCAAAGGACGCTTCGGCTTATCTTTCGGTTTTTTCTGACAGCGAAGAATTGACGGTGAGTCAAACGTATCGAAACGCATCGCAAGATGATACGAACAGACATGGGACCAAGGCGTTGCTTACCTTTGTGGGCCTTTTTGTAGCCACTTTGTCTTTCGACTTTCCTTCTGGTGTGCCGTCCCCTTTCATTTTGTATACAGATCACTGTCATGAATCAGGAAAAGGCAAAGTGAGGAACTTGAGCGTAGGCATCGGTACAATTTCTACGACGACAGGTAGAACAAGCCCAGAAAAATTTCATAAACGCCAGAAGTTTGAGAAAGAAAAGGTGATGCTAAAACGTCTTCATGCCCATTGTTGACAGTTGTGTGAACAAGTCAAGCTCATTGTCACACCCATGGAATGATGTTGGCTACTCCAATGTGCCATTTAGACAACATCATCGTACCTTGCGGGATATTTTGCGATACAAAGGAACCATATTTACAGCAGGCATGCGTTTCAGCGAGTCTCAACGCGGTCCGAGGGCAGGTGGATTTAAGCGAGGCACACGTAGCCGCTCCGTAAGAATTCTACCATTTAAACAAAATGGAGAATTTCCCTGCTGCGCAACCTTTCGCAGGTCGTGCAAAACGCGAACCATAACACGAAGATTCCAAATTCCTTCAAGTGTCACGGTGTCACTTTAAGTAGCAAGGGTGAAACCCGAAGCAGCTGCGGCGAAACCAACGATGAATCAACGATGAATCGTTTCGCGTTCAATCGTATCAAACGATGCAAGGAGCGGGACTGCACGCACCGTGGGAAACAAAAATGGTAACGAATTCATCGAAGCGAGCGACAAACAGGAAACGAAAACGATGCAATCATTGATGATCCCATGATGATGGCCCATCGACAAGGTTGAACTCGACTCACATCAACTTGGTTCAGAGATCCTTCTTTCGGCAGGCAGTGTGCAGTTTATTTAGGCGTTCCAAGTGTATGTTTTGTGCCAACAAAAGCAGATCTCGCTAAGAATGACCCAAGAACCAACGCCGTTGGAGTTCTTTCTGTATCGTATTTAAGGCCTTGACGTCACTTCTTTGCATAATGGCGGATTCCCGCCCACTTTCGCACGTACCTCCGGTTCTATGTGTTCCAGGTTTGAATGGGCAAGGCACATTCAATACATACGGAAAGTACATACTGGTGGTATTTCCGCGTATTCGTAGCGTGTGACGGCCAACTTCCCTTTCAAATTCGTGTGATCAAAGTGTTCGAACCACTACGTACCTCAGCTTTTGACTTGTGACCACTTCTATTGCTAATGTGGCTGGGTCCGCTGGGATCCATTCATCATTTTGTGAATCGATAATCCATTTTGTTCCAAAGGTTGATGTTCATGGGATGTAGGGTCATACCAGGAAACTGAGTATCGGCAACTCCAAGAGATTCTACTTGCTGTCCTAAGATTTCTTGTACTTAACAGTAAAGCACAAACAATTTGGCCTTTGTAGTTCCGGTTGTGTTGGTGTTCCTTGGGGAGAGTTCCCCTTTTGTCCTTGGAAAGTTCGATGGCTTACACAGTTAGCAATCGTGGATCGTCTCCCAGTAGTAATGGATTTGGCAGGGATACCAGGTTCAAGGTACTAACGTTAGTACCTGGTAGGGTACCAGTACAGGAATTCTACTAACGTACTAACGTACTTTCGGTAGTCGCTCCGAGTCCGACGCGATTCCGCGAATTGTGAAAATGGATAGACTGCCACCGTCATTGCGAGTTCACTTTTGGTACAACAAGCTGTGCCAGGTGGCCTTGAGACCTTTCCCCTGAATCATTTGGCAATTCCTGATTTTGTTTGTAGAAAGAAACTCTTAAGATGCAAAGTGACGAAGAAGCAGGAGCCATTGAAATGAGCAACAGAGGTCATGTGGCCATACCAACCTCCGATACCATGGATGATGATGAGTGGGAACCTCGCGACAATCTTGAATGGATCGACACGCATGTCAAACGACAAAATCAATGCTTTTGGTTGACTAGTTGTTCGTTCTTGATTGTTGTAGGCGCATTATATACAATAGGTGGAATGTCGTTGGCCAACGGCGACGCTCTGGAAGGAGAAAAATACAGCGCCGAATCAGGTATCCTAGCGGAGGGATTTGCTGGGGAGAAGGAACAAGACTTGTATGAAGAGCAACTGGATGGCAACAACAACAATGGTCACGATTTATGGAAACCTCATGATAAACAGAATCCCTTTGGAAATCAGAATGCAAAGGAGCATGGCAACGATGTCTTGTGGCAGATGCGATGGAATTCCACAAATCCTAACAAACCATTCCCTGGGAAACCCGGACATCCACAGGGCCAACCGGGCATGCCGGACCAACAAGGCGGTATTAATGGTTTTACTCCTGGCAATCGTCCTACAAAGCCGCACCAGCCTGCCAACAATCACATGCGGCCAGGCAACGCCACTAATGGACACACCGCATCTCCGGAAGCAAAGTCATTGGATAGTCAAGTAGCGGTAGATGTATGCGATCACAGCGCATACGCCGATTGGCTTGCTGCTACTGTGACGCTTGGCGATGGCGTCAAGTACGAGGTCATCCAAAGAATCGCTCATGATAGTAATGCCTTTCTGTAGGTGCCATGCAGAAGAAATATCAACAGTTGCTTGTTTCCATACCTCGCTCACAGTTTCGTCACGCTCTTGCATGTTTGTACAGGCAAGGATTGACTTATGCCGACGGAACTCTTTGGGAAAGTGACGGTTTGTATGGGCAATCGTCGGTGCGGATTCTAGATCCTGATACGGGCAAGGTTCTAAAATCTGTCAAAATTCCAGGAGAAGTTTTTGGAGAAGGCATGACCTACTGGGAAGGCAAACTGTATCAAATCACGTGGAAATCACAACGTGGTTTCATCTACAATGCCACCACACTAGATCTCATCGATGAATTCAAGTTCTTTACTACCCGAAATGAGGGATGGGGAATCACTTGGGATCCATGCGGGCAAGAATTTGTTGTAACCGATGGAAGCGCCAACCTTCATTTTTGGGACAAGGACACACTAACTGAGAAACGCAAGGTGCCAGTGAAACGAAAGGATGGACGGGATGCCAGAAACCTCAACGAAATTGAATGGTATCGTGGTAAGATTCTTGCCAATGTTTGGTACGAAGATGTACTTTTGGTGATTGACCCAGTGACCGGCGCTGTGGATAAAGAATATGGTACGTCGAGTCCCTTTCATCATCACTTTTTGCAGTACCTATAGCATTACTGTTTACTGATGTTGTCTGCCATTTTTTCCTTCAGATTTCAGCACTATTTTTCCAAGGCAAGAAAGAATGACGCTGAAGAGCGACGTTTTCAATGGGATTTCGGTATCAGCCGATCCCGATATTTTGTACGTCTCAGGGAAGAAATGGGATCGAATGTTTAAGGTTCGTCTCCTAGTGTAGCCCTTCCAAGATCAATAGTAGTGTTAATACTGATCAAGTCGAGAAACGATGGTCACAACTGGGTGGCGACCTTGCCCCAACTATTGGTCTACAAGACGCCCGTCGATGACGCAGTACGTTACGACTTTTTGCTTGGGCGGAAGTGCATAGTCAGACGAGTTTTGGTATGAAGTCGGCATTTTGTGGACATGCACATCCACTGCTGGACCTAGCTTTTGGTATCTTTGGTGGCGCCCGTGCCGTCGAACCGTCTCAAGCACTGAAATCAAGAATCCAATCGCCAATAATATTATTAAGGCAATTAGACTCTTTGGAAAGTAAATGTTTGCCCCTGATGTAGAAAGGAAAGTTAGAACATAGGCGATTTTGTCAATGTCCAGATGTAGGCAGTCGTAACTTACAGCCGAATTCCATTGTATTCTCACTGCTGGATTCATGCTCATAAAAACCAGAGTGAGCCAAACACATGGGACCGGTGTAGTTTTGGTTGCAAATGCAAAAACCACGATCGGAACACACCCCACGACGTTTCCCACCACAGTCGGCAGTCTTGGTGCAAAAGCCACCTCCCTGGCGAATAGTCTCCAACGGACGCCTGTCTCCACCTTCCATGTATCGTTTCTGGTGCCCTTCGATGAAGAGTGCCGTTGGCTTCTTTTCCGGTGAACAGCCCAATGTGTGCTTACTTTCGTGTTTTGCTTGGTATATCCGTACATAGTCGATTTCAAATGCCGCTGGAAAGTTATCACAATATCCCGATGGAAGGGCGCATTCACAATCGGGATTACCGCATTCGTAGCATTCGCAAGTGCAACCAGATGGACACGGAACTGGGAATCCCCAGCTACTTGCAACGGCTGTATTCATAATGACATACATTGCTTCGCTGGGAATTTCGCTCCCAGTGATGTTGAGGTCCTCTCCCTTGATACTATACACGAATACCCCATTGGTGTACCAACGAATATATCCTCCTGTCCCATCCTCCTCGGGTGGATCCCATTCGACTCGATACGTATGTTGTCGTGTGTAAGAGGAAGCATTCAGCCCGACGTTTGCCGATAAAGCATCAGCTTGATATGTATAAGTCTTTGGGGAATGTACAAGGGTAACTCCATAGAAGAAAGGATTGAGTTCCGATCGCGTTGCATTGTCTTGATTGTACTCCATCCCCGTATACCAGTGTCCCTATGAAAGCGCAATCAAGGCAAGTGCCGGAAGATGAATAATGTTGCCGTCGGGAATCAACATTCACACTTTTTCGCGATGCATGAACCACGTACCTCTTTGGGAGGAAGCCCTAGGATTGGGCGATCGCGTTCAACTCCCGGTGCCACTTGCAAGGAGCATGATTGATACGGACGAGTGATATTCGTACTCGGCAATTTTTCTTTTTCTCCTTGCATGGCTTCAATAATGTCAATCTCTGGTGCGCCACGTCCTGTGAAAGGAGCCATTCCATAATGATTGACGCTGGAGCAAGCATTGATTTCTTGACTCAGACGTTTCCGTGGATCGCATTTGTTGTAGCTATATGGCCAAACATAGTCGGACGATCCGACATAGGTAGCCCTCGCGAGATTGCCAAGCAACCAGACTATTTTCCCCAGAAAAGAGAGTGCAAAGATTTTGAGGCTCCATTTTACGAGGAAGAATTGTTGTGGAGTCGCAACGAACAAATAAGAAAGAACCACTTACGAGCAGGCCAAAGACCTCCAACATCTGGTTTTCCAGGTAACCTTGCGGAAAACTCGACGATACCGCCAGTAAAACAAAACTTATTCCAACTTTGCAACATGGCCGATTGGATGTACTTTTTGTCGGCATAGAATTTCTTCGTTTTCTCATTGAATGCCCGGTATCCATTAATTTGTTGCGTAGTTGATATATTCAAGTATCCTTTCATCGTTCTAGCATTATCATGACTGTAATAATGCAGTGCTTCATTTGTGTCTGCGTGATGATAACCCAAGGGCTTTTGAGAACCGATTGCTAAAATTTTTTAAGAACTGATAATATCAAGATTGATACTTACAATCGTTCTTGTTGATAGCAGTCCAGCGAGGATCATCTCCATTTTTAAACGTTCTACCGTCTTGTTCAAATTCGTCAGAAAACACCTTTTTTCGCGCAAATTCCCTAGACGATGAGAGTGTGCCGACTGCTTGATGGACTGCACGACATTAAAGTTTGGCCACTTACCAACTCATACTCTCTCTTATCCGCTCGATACATGGGCACTGTCGTTTTATAGTATTCGGGTGTGTCTGGATCCACCCACGAGGCTTCAGTAATGTGAATGCTCAAAAGACCAATAACAAACAACCCTTGTACCATTGGACTGTAACGAGTGGACATGTTGAACCCGTTTGTCCAGCCCAACGAGTGGGTTAGGAACTGCCACAGACAGTCTGTGCAATGGTCGAATAGGATACCAAAAAAGATTACCGGAAAGATTTAATTTTGTACATAAGCATTGGCTTGGGTGGTGCGGCAATCACAGGATGGTGCCGACAAGCAGTCGTACTTGTAGTGAATACGATGGAATGCTTTGCGATTCCAGCTGCAGTTCTTCTCCGGTCCAAGCTTGGATCTTTTGGGAATTTTTTTCATCAAGGGAGTCGAATCTAACTTTCAGGTATGAGTCCTACTATCCAAAGATCAAAGGTACGAGTGCTTGTACCAATACCTACTATACAAAGCATTCCTCTCAAATGACGACGAGAAAGGTAGAATTTTGTCGAACTTTTGGTGACTGACCAGGCAAGCAATGCCAAGAAAACGATCCACAAAACAAAAGAACCATTAAAGTTGCCTTGTGATGTATCCCGCAATCTTGCCTTTGTTACTTGTCGCGACTTTTCTTGTCCATGGCACACAAGCACTCCATTCTCGACAAAATCCATCATCATCTGTCAAAACACTGTTTCTCCAGAATCTTGACGATCCGACTGTCCTTAATAGAGCCACCAAAGATCGGACAAAACTAGTAGCCGATCTTATCCAAGAAAATCCTACCCCTGCTCCTGGTTCCACCGTATCTTTCACTCCCCTTGCCATTGGTACATGGCGTGTCATTTATGCTCCACATATTGTTACCATGGCGTCGTTGTTGCAAGGAAGTTTTGACCCCGTCTACTACATTATGAAACCAAATGGTACAATGGCCTCGCATGTTCGATACCAATTCCCGTTGATAGGAAGAGGGTGGTTTTCTGTGAGTGGAACCTACAGCAGTGAAGATGAAGACAAAGTCTGTCGAGTCGATTTCGACAAGACGTGGGTGACATTAAAAGAGGAAGAGCCATTTCCAAGTTTGGAAATGGTTCCAAACACACCGTGGAAAAGTTTGATTCAAGCATTGGGGAAATTGTTTTTCATTGAAGCTGTTTCTGTTTTTCCAGTCTCCTATCTCGACAAGGATACCATCGTATTTGATTTCGAGTTATTAGGAACTCGCATCTGTGCTCGAAAAGTGGAACCAGTGAAATGGTGAATGTTCCAAATATTCAGTCCTGAACAAAAAACAGCTTTACTGCTTGCAATTTTTCATCCCAAACTTATCAACAAGGTGTGGCCCTGGGAGCGTGCCCTCAGGACTATGGAGGTTTGCCGTCTTGGAACTGGGGACCTCGCATGCCTGCAGCAATGCCCATCCATTAGTGAGCTAGACTACCGGTTGTTGCTGAACGAGAGAAGGATGTCGATCGCCTTGACATGACGGTAATTCAAGCACAATGGGGAACTTTGTGTGTAGTAGTCTAGAAGGTGTTTCAATCTACCGGTACAAGTACCTATTGGACTACATCACTTTCATGCCACAGCCTTTTTCGCGCATAACATCCCATCACTGCCAGGAAAAGATTCATGTGCTGCAAGGGAATTGCAGTGGTTCTAGTACAGTACGAGATCCTAACGTTAGTCTATTTGTGCCCTGGAATTTACCACTCCCTGTGATACTACAACGACGTCGCAGCCGTTTTTTATTTAGAATTTATCGGTGATTCGCCAACTAAGTAACTATGACACCAAGGTAAAAATTTTCCTACGGTTATGTATATGATATTTCGACTCGCGGGATTTTTGTTTTGCCGTTACAACACCAGATGTCCCGACTAAGAAAACCCAATGAACTGCTGAGGTGATCCCGTCATCAAAATCGAGAGATGCAAGATATTCTTGCACAGGGAACATTTTGCCGAAAATATCCAAATGAGACCTTGGTGCTTTACAACTTGGTTCACAGTGTCACTAGTCCTCTCCTTCTTTGGAAGAGTTGTTTCACAAATTTCCGAGGAGGAGGCTAAGACATTAATTCGCCGACATTTGGAGGACAATGCCTATAGTGGGGCAGTTGACAATTATGAATACAAGCTGTCCAATTTCAGTCTACGATTTGATCGATGCCAGTATGTGAAAATGTATGATGATGAAGTCGCTCAAGATGAATCTAAATCAAGTCCTCTAGCCACCAGGCATTTTGCAGTGTATCGCCTCTGTCCATCTGATAACTGTGAAAAATGCGACGGAGGTGTTTTTGGCCGATACGTCGCCGAGTTGAATGATTACCTTGCCTACACGGCAGCAGAAGAGGAAACAATCATGGAATACATGTGCAACAATTGTCAGGAACAATGTGACGAAAATGGTCAAAGTTGCAGTGGATGTGGCAAGATTTGCTATCACCTAGAAAACCTGGAATCCAATGGTTACATTGACGCTTCCAAGTATATTCAATGTCAAAAGCTGGAGATGGACAATGGTGACGAAGGTCGTCGACGACTAGAAGACAACCAGGATGAGGAGCAACTCTACATTGGTCCACGCTGTAGCCATGACGGTAGTCGAGTTCTCATTGGTCTTTTTACCGACGAAGACTGCTTGGAACCCTACACCGGAGCTCAAGTCCAGAACGTTTTGCAAGGAGAACTTTCCTATTACAAGATGGCCCATACTTCTAGCAACAATGGTGCATACTGTCTAAGCTGTAAAGAAAGCGAAGAAGATCAGAACGATGCCGACATGGAGGATGAAGATGATGTTAACGAAATGTGCGAGGGCGTATATGATCAGTCGGCAAAATGCGAGTCCAAATATGGACTGTACGGGTTTGTCGACAAGAATCGAAAGGACGGTGATTACGAAAACCAAATTGAGAATGAGTTTATGGTATGCAACTTTATCGAGTCATTACTTTTGAACTCTTACACGGAAAGCGGCGACATTGACCTCGAAGGAGACCTTGTCATTGTCACCCGCAAGGTGACCAAAGCCCAAAAGGTCTCGTTTTCTTTGCTGTCACTAACTATTGCGGGACTTTTGGCAAGTGTCCACATGTTAAGAAAGAAAATCAAGAGCACGATTCCAAAGTTGGACTTGGGGTCATTCAATGCTGATGCGGGGCAATTCGCATGATATACCTTTAACTTATATTATTTTTAGAAAATGAAATTTTCGAATATATCAGCATGATGTTATTCACTATCACAGTTTATTGGAGCACAACATGCATATATACCTGTGTATGTACCGGTAGTCTGTTGTCAACATCTAGTGTACTTGTACCGATAGATCTTGTGCAACCAGTCGTCCTGTTCAGCAGAGAAAAACGTTTGTTGCTGGTCCTTGGAACTGGCGACCAGAATTTTCTTCGGAATTGATTGGTATGTGGCCTCGCATGGTCGATAGAATTGCTGTAAAGAAAAAGAGTTTTTGCAAAATCAAAGGACTTCAAGAACAGGCATTCTGTTTTGAAGAAATAAACGAATATACAATCAATCAAATAATGACTAGTATTCACAGGTTTAAATTGCAAGTCCAAGGCCATACTTGAAGTTGGAGAAGTCGGACAGACTGGCAGTTCCAGAGGCGGTCAAAGTAACCTTGGGAGCAACCTCCTTGATCAAAGCAGCCGAGACGACACCAGTTCCGGTGTACTTGGCCTTGACCGTTCCGAACGAAGCCTTGTACGAGGCACCAACTCCACCGACATCACAGATCTTGTCGCTTGAGTGAGTGGTCAAGGAAACGAGGGAAAAGTCGTCATTGACCTTGTAGACAAGACCGAGGGTAACAGTGGAAAATTTGCTGGCACTGGTGAGACTGGCAAAGAGAGGTCCCTTGGTGTAACTTGCACCAACATTCAATCCAGTAAGACCAGATTTTCCAGAAAGGGCGTAAGTTGCGTTTCCTCCTGCCACGATTCCCGATGGAAGTCCAAGGCATGCACTTGTGCTGAATTTGGACATTTCCGCAACGTCAAGGATACCGGTGGCATAAAAGTTTCCGCTAGTGTAGTCAACGTGGAGGTCGGCACCCTTGTTTGCCTTGAAAGCAAGAGTCACGTTAGGAGCAACCTTCAACGAAGTTTCCAAAACACGTCCTCCGTTGGCAGTGGCTTGGGCCTTGTCGACATTGAACTTGGCATAGGAAAATTTGGTTCCAATTTTGGATGAAAGGGCACCACCTTCGCCTCTCTCAGTCTCAATGGTAACGGCTACTGGACCAGCACTCTTCTTGCATTTCAAAGTGGTCTTGGTAGTGTAGTCGTCGTTAAGAAGGTCTGTTGACCAGATTATTATCAAGATAAAATAGAGTGTGAGAAATGACATGCGTCTCGTCGGCATTGAAAAAGCATGGCCGATGGTCGTTAAAATCCAGTACCACGTACTTGACACCCATCGCCGGGAAAGTGCTGACAGCGGCGCGGCAGTAGGAATCACAATCAACCCGAATCTTCCAAGTCTCACAATGTTGAGCAGCAATGGCATCGACCGATTTTGTTTTGTTGTTACTCACCCTTGGGAGCCTTGGCAATATCCTCAAATTTGGTGGCCATGGTGGAAGTTCGCTTTTTGTCTCGCCAACGCAATTCAAATAAATAAAATGATGATGTCCGGAAGGTTTGCCGATGCTGGCTGATGTATGTGGGCAGGTTTCCAGGTTCCTGTGGTGGGTGTGTACGAGGATTTGGAAGGTGTCAAGGGTGATCTTATAACGGTCTCCTGCGCGCGTCATCCCTCTCCCAGCGCGCAAAGGGGATCTGTCGTCGACACATTCGATCAGTCAGAATTCCTGCCTCGAGCGCAGGAATGTTTGTCTGTCACACACAGTCAACTGCACCGGTCTCAAAGACAACTTTTAGTGTTAGAATCAGTCATGTTACACAATGAATTGCAAGGAACATCACTTACCTGAACTCGAACTGGCAACGGGACAGGCTCTAGAGGCTCTTCAAGCAATTCTTTATACAATTCTTTTGTAAGTTGTCGTCGACTGGCTCCGTGAATTCGACCATGTGTAGCGATGCTAATTTTCTCTCTTCTAAATTTGCTGCCGGCAGCATACGTTCTCCGGGACCAGTGACCCCACGAGATGTCGAATGTGAAGGTTTCAATCTAACCTACCCTAGAATCGCAAATGACAAGCTGAATGCAATGCCAGGAGCTCATTCGACTCTAGAGTACGACGTTGACAAAAAAGTCGATTCATCCATCACAACGTTTCTGACCTCATTATCACAGATAGGCCCCGAACTTTTGAGTGTAAGTGGAGCATTTCTCTCCAGAGGTAGGAAGTCGTTGCGGAAATATTCACTACTGACTTTCGTTTTTCCCCTGGATTCGTTGGATGTCGTAGGGTGGATTAACGCTAAGTTTCTTTGAACGACGAGCCACACGGCAATTATTTGGACTAGTCTCGAATGAGGAAAAAGTTGTGTACGTAAACTGGCTATTGACCAAGAAAATGCCGTTTCAATTTGTGCCTGATGGACTGCCCTGCGTGCCTTGTCGTCTCTTTTTGCTGTGAGTAGTTGGGAGCAGTGGCACTTGCGAGTGGTTGTCAACAATACACCACGCCCGGTAAGCGACGATACCGCCGCCGTGATTGAGCGACAACGAATACAAGTAAGCTTTGGTACCCGCAATCATACTGTGCGTGTTTTCTGGTTTCTTTTTTATCTAATCCACTTTACCATTGGCTTTGCCACGTATAGGATACAGCGGAAGGCATGATTCGATCTGTCCTTATCAAAATTTTCGAGATTGCTGGCAACTCGATTGATCATGTTCCACCGGTCATGTATGAATTTGAGATTGAATGTTCGAAAAAGGTTGATGATAGAGAAAATGTATATGCGAGGGTCGCGAACATGCCATCGTTGATCAACTTGAGTAACTGAGGTTTGCTGTAGTAGAAGCGAGAAACATACCACTATATTGAGGAGAATAAATTTCTCTCTATGACTTACCATGGCAAGCATATTATAGAGTATTCAAAAGACAGACAGTTCTTGCTTTACCTTTTGAAAAGCGCGAGTCAGTATAGGTCTACAAGAAAGAATAGCCCAACCAGAATCCAACAAACTAGACTCTCATTGTAGCTTTAGGTTGGATTATAGTAGGAGGGCAATGACTATGATAGCTCTTTGTCTCCCTCTAGAAAGAAGGGACTAGGGTAATCCTGTACCTGGTATTCCAGCATGTTTGGCGCCCAGTTCCTTTTGGAAGACATTTTGATCATGAACGAGCACCGAAGTAGAGTCATACGTACATGGTAACAACAGCACTATAGGCCTTGCTTATGAGTGTATATAAAGGCTACATAAATGCGTCGCCAAACCCAACCGTGGGGCAATGCTCTTGAAGTTCCCTGGTGCCGCCAAGATTCACAGTCGAGACGTTGGACACTTGACTGGGGCGGTAGAAAATTCGTTGGCGAGCCTGTCCTCATGTTTTTAAAAATTCGCCCAGCTGGAAGGCTAACACAAAGAACAGCCGACGATTTTTTTGGCTTATTTCGAATGCAGGCCGGCCATACGCGAGTCCAAGAACGTCTGCCCTCGTTTGCAACCGTTGCTTTTGATTGGCTTCCCGCCCCCCTTTGAGTTCCATAGGAAGCCAAAATCTGACCAATCGCTGCAGCATTGACTGGCGGCAACCAGGTACGGTACGTTGTGGCGGCCTCTTGTCAGCTTCGAGGACACTCTTTATTTGTCTTGCACCCTTGCACTCACATCACATGGTGCCAAAGCCTCGTCGCTCCTCCCTGCTTTTCAATTTGTCACAGAAACGAATATGATTGAGTTACCATTATCTGTCGTAGCTTGGATATGTGTAGTACTTGTGCAGGCGATTGTACATTTTGTGCTAATAGGCGGGGGCCGAAGGGAAATTGCCAATGAAAGTCCGGTAGAGGACACTGCATTGGAAGAGTGCCTCAGTTTGGCAACAACCGAAACCACTGATGATGCTGATAGTTCTTTTACATTAAAAGATTGTGGATATCAAGGGACAGTTCTCCCCTCTGATCCGTCGACACCGCTACTTTCCAAACCATTAATTCATCCCGAACCCGAACAATTTTTCGAGTTGCTGGACCAAACAGGCACTGAACTGTTCAAGGTGAGTTCCGTGGAGTGATGCATCATGTTTGAACAAACATAGACATTTCGTTTTGTTCTAAAAATTTGGAAATTGTCTGATGCAGAGTCGATCGGTCAAGTGCCTAGTAGAGGAGCAAGTGAGAGCCATGGCGGAGTAAGTGAAACTCTTTGGAACTGCTATGCTTCACAATATTATTTCTATGAAAATGATCCTGGTACGAACTATTAGAAGAACCGCTTTTCAATGCTGAAAGAGGGGCATGCTACATCTTGTTGGTTTCGAACTATCGATATAAGCTTGTGAACAATCCATCCTACCAATGCGGCATGTTCAAACCAACATTATATCCAGCCTATCCACTGCCCCTCTCTCAGAATGCATCATGCATTTCCCTGCTAGAGTGGTTGTGCCATTATATCATCTGTGTTGCTACATCCTTTCAGCTTTCGTGACATACCGAGATGTCAGGGCTTGTGTATTTCATGCAAACCATGTGAAATTGTAAATTACTATTGTATTGTCACTGAAGTTTGGAATCCGCAGCACTCAGTCTAGTTCTAGAGGTTATCATGGAAGTATTGCCTCTATAGTTGGGGGATAAAACAGCTGGTGGAGAGCAAGTTGTTGATTCTCGCTTCATTTGAAAAAGTGTTTTGACAGGTTTATAGTGCAAAAGACGGTAGCAACGCTCTTGGGTACCGGTGCTGTACTTGTACCTGGTACTGTACCTGATACATGGGACTGCTTGAGGGAATAAGCCCATCGGTCTGTCCTTATATCAACGGTTGTTGACCAAATTGACTTGGTGCAACCCACCAAATACCGTGAGATCTCCTCTTGCCATGGTCCCTCTGTAGTAGACTCATCGTACCAGGTACTGCCACTAACTAATCGCCACAAAAACGCAATATTCTTCTGACTGAAACGAAATTGATTCGGAAAGTCGACAAATACTAAACCAAATCCCTTTGACATGAGCACAGTAGCCTCATCAGAAGGACTCCAGGAGACATGCACAACCGAAGGAACCGTGGTACAAGAGATTCCACAAGGGTTGGATCCATTACTCGAACCACCATCCGACATTGTTCGAGAAGGAGACTTTGTCATTCTTGTCTTTGGTGATGATAGACAATTCTTTGCTCAATGTGTCAGAAGCTGGAAGGGCAAATCTGCTCCGTTCAAAATCAACAAAAAGTCCTACCCAACAGCGAATCTAGTTGGCCTTCCTTACGGGACTGTTTTGGAGCTAGGAAATGACGAGTTGAAGCCTCTTCCTGAAGGTGAAGACCTTGTTCCTGACTTTGTTCCCGGGATTGGAGGAAAGATTGATTTTGGATTGGATGGCGACATGAGTGCCGACGATAGTACCTTTCCTGTCATTGAGCAAGCCAATGATAATCGCAATCTTGTGGATGATAACAAATCTCAGAGTCTTGATCACCGACAACTGGAAAAGCTTGTTCAAAAGGGTATAGAAGGTTCAGCTATTGTCAGTGCTCTGGTAGAGAATTCAAAAACATTTGAGCACAAGACAGAATTCAGCAAAGCCAAGTACATTGCAAGGAAACAAAAAAAGTATCAACCGCGATGTCGCATGCTTCGTTGCACTGCCCTATCCGTTTGTGAGACTATTTTTAAAAAGGAGCCACGAAAGTTGATGAACATGCGTGAAGATACCCTCGGTCAGATTTTGAGTTATTCCAATGTCGCTGCTGGCTCTCAGGTTCTCGTTATGGAAGCATGCATGGGTGTTGTTACTGGGGCAATAGCCCAAAGAATGGGTGGCTATGGTAAAATCTTTTCGGTTTATAGTGGGCAGCAACCTTCATTCATGGAAATGATGGGCCGGTTCAATTTGTCCTTTGCCGAACAAAATTCCATCAAATGGCTTCACTCTGGCGACATTTTCTCGGACGAAAGCGTCCGAGGTGGTGATAACGAAACACATGACCCAGAAAAGGCAGAACGAGAAGTATTGGTTTGGCCCTGTCCCCTACAAAGTCACACAAGATCCTATCTCGAAAACATGTCCGGTCGACGGGAACGTGAGAACTTTCTTGCCAAGCGCTGCGCTCGTTTCGCTAGAAAACTGACGCGACAAACAGGTGCCGAAGCGAAAGAAATGTTTTTGACCAGAAAATGTGATTCTATAGTTCTCGCATCAAAATACGATCCAACGTCCACTTTACTGGATCTTTTACCGTATTTGGCGCCGTCGAGACCATTTGTTGTCTACTCGGAATATATGGAACCTCTGGTCGAATGCTTTCGCGAGCTTCAAAAGCAGAGTCTTGCCATTAATATACGATTGATGGACACTTGGATGCGAGAATATCAAGTTCTTCCTGGAAGAACTCATCCTGCGATGAACATGTCACAATGTGGCGGATTTTTACTGACAGGTATCAAGCTTTGTCCTGTGCACGGGCGCAATGAACTTGATGATAACTTGCTGAAAGAATTAAGAGGGACAATAGGGGGCCGTCGCGGGAGAAAATCAAAAAGCAAAAATGGCGATGAGACCTCTAATAAGAATGGCCGGAAGAGAACCAAGGGACAATCCACCAACACGTCTCAGGGCGATCGAGACTCGAAGCGAAATCATCCCAACATGGATGATGCTGCCCCAGCTGGACGCGAGACAAAACGGCCCAAGTCGGAAAGCTAACGAGCGAGTAAGGGTATCTCGTTATTACCGTCTCAAGTGGCTCATGACCGGGTGCTGACGATTTACGTCAGGTCCATAGATTTCAGCAAGTGTGGCGTTCGCGAGTTCCGACAAGATGTTCGATCCGACAATCGAAGGCTGTTGTTCATATAGCATCGATCTTTTGTGTTGTGATTGTCGGTACTTGTACCACCTACCATAAGCAGTAACATGGAAGTCACGGTTTTTCCTGTTAGTTTTACGTTTTACCAGTTCTGTTAGCAACGACTCGCATGGGGTCGATGTAGTCGTCGGAAAATTGACGAATTTTCCTGTTGAAGTTGGCTCCAGCTGTAACGAAAGGTTAATCCAACAAACAACTTCTGGTAAGAACCTACCATTTGGGAAAAATGATGTCGAAATCGCTCTTCGTCGTCCTAGTGGCTTTCGGGCCTTTACTGTGCTCAGCCTTTATGGGTCAAGGCATGCCTCAATCTTTCGTGAGCAAGACTAGCCTCGCTGTTGGACCTCTTCAGAAACTAACTAACAAGAATGAATACAACAAAGTGGTAGAAGGATTGATGCAAACAAAGGGTCTCACCAGGGAACAAGCAGAGAAAGAATACAACGCTTACCTGGATAATCCCAACGACTATGCTCTTCAAAAGGTGCGTAAGACTTTCCCATTTTTATGATGCTGTTTCGGCGCATTGTTCCATACTAACAGTTCGACAAAAATTTACGACAACAGGGTGAAGCCTATTACAAAAGCCTAGGATACAAATCCTTAATGGAAGGAGTGATCGGTGAAGCGGAAAAAGAGGGAAAGGGAGATGAAGTTCGTGCTAGAATTGAAGACTTCCAGAAGAAGAGCAAGCTCAAGGGACTCGCAACAATCTCCTTTTTCATTGTTCTCTTTTTCTACTACAAGCTGTCGTACGTTCCTGACCCTCCATTGGGGGGTGGTTTGTAAATTCTTGGCTAAAGTGTCCTATTGTCAGGACCTAAAGAATACATCCACTCTAGAACAATTTTCGACGATGAATTCCTTTCCAACGCCATCAATGTAGGATTCTCTCAAGTTAACCCTTCTTGTGCAAAGAATTGTTCTTGAATTTTGGATGCAGCAGTTTGTACATCGGCAACTGTAACGTAAATGCTGGAGTCAAAGAAAGCGTAGAGTTCCATTTTACCCGACGCAAAGGCGTAAATCCATCCAAGTGGCATGCAAGTGCACAACTCCACCATGTCAATTTTGTTCATTTCTTGCGTGGGTGATGATTGCCTTCGTCGTCTTGCGATTTCGTTCATCATATCGTCAAATGCTAGAATTGTATCCAGGTGCAGATGAGAGGCAAGAAGGTGTCTGGAATCTAAACCAAGGTTTGTCCATTCGAGTTGAGTTGCTTTGCTGTGAACTCGGTCACCATCTCCAGTACTCGAGTGTGATTTGTTCATAAAACCAAAGATACGTCGCTGAGATCCTGAAGTACTTTTTCTTGTCTTTTTGTATCGGAGGCTTGCGATCAGAATATAGGTAGAGCTTGTTGTGCTCTCTATTTACAATGACAACATCTTGGCCTGGTTCGGTATATAGCTCCACGACATCGTTTCGATGCTTCGAATCCCCTCCCTGAGCCACTGTTTCGCTTGTTAACACTATTTCCTTAAGTTTCGACGCCAAAAGTAAGAGCGTCTCGGAGGCTCCACCTTGGCCTCGAGCGTCAAAGAAAAGTAGGAAAGTATAACCTTCAACTTCGAATGCAACTGTATACATCTTGAATGGGATATCTTTTGTGAACTCCTCACAACAAATACGAACGGCGATGTGCACTTTCAATGCCCATGCCTGCTGATGGCTAGAGATTTGAATAAATGAGGGTTCTTCGATGGTGTTGAACATGAATTGAGGCGGAGGAGGGAAAAACCGCCCATTGATGTTTGCAGCATTACCCGAACACTCGCTTTTTGCGGACGAATGACCAGTTGAAGATTCACCAAATGACAGGGCAATGCTCTTGATGCCAAGTTGGGAATGAAAAGAATTGAAATCTTGTTTTGATGACTGAAGTTGAGACATCCTCGCGCAATACGAGGCCATGTAATGCATCACTGCATGAAGCTGGACACTGTTGGTTGTAATCGAACCTACAATGTTGGTTTCATCGAGTTTGCTAACAATGGAAACTTCGGACCAATGGGTACGTATGAGTTGTCCGTGATAAAATGCGGAAATCCCAAGCAATGAGATTGCGTCACCATTACTTTCTGCAAAGTCGTCCAGCAACTTTCTAGTCTCCAAACCCAAAGAGGTGTGATCAGACATTATGGGCCATAAACATTGCGTAGTCCTCCTCCCACTTGTACAAACAATGGGTTCCGGTATTGTTTCTACCAGACACCGACCCGCACCACCGTTGCGAGCCATCGCAAGTCCTTGGTGAGCGAGGTATTCTTTATAGTGGGCATCGAGGTCCCGTCGAATCGATTGGATTGGAAGTCTCATTCTCAATGCCTTGACTTGATCTTGTAACTCAGCAATCTTGTCGTTAAACTTGTCATCGTCGTCGTCTTCATTTGATTTCGTGGACTTGAGGTATAGTGCCTTTTCTTGGCGAATTTTTTTGAGCAGTTGATAGAGTTCACCCATCAATTTTGTGGATTGGCCAAGTCGGGTACAGATCCCACCACCTCTCAACAGGCAAAAAAGATTATGGCATCTTCCAATGGATGCGCGAATCGCCAAGGGATTTCCTCCGCCACTTTCAGATTTACTGCCATTCTGATATAATCTAGATACTTGAACCACCGCAAGCAAGTCCGATGAGGACTCTAATGGAATAAAAACCAGGGTTGATTTGCCAAAAAATATCTGCTTCGTCCGTTCTTCTGTGAGACCATCAACTCCAAGCGACAATGGTAAACTGTAGAGTGCAGACGAGAGACCCAAGAATTGTACAGCTTCTTCGGTCCAACTATTTTTGGTCCGCGGAGTGGGGGGCCCGATATTAGAGTCGGTCACTGACCACTTGGGATCTCGATGATAGTATAAAATTTGTTCACTAATTTCTTGAATAGAAGCACCTTCACCCAAGGACTTGCCTTCCATGCACTTTTCGGGAAGGTTCAAATGAAAAATTAAAATTCTTTGCAGAGGCGACGGAGGCTGGAGGGGGTCAACAATTGACATTTCTTCTGCTGCACCTTGAAATCGTTCGAGTCTTTAGCAATGCATGACGACCATAGCGTCTTTTCCATTCACGCAACTACTAGTCGCCTTGAAGACGCCTTTTCTCAATCTTATTGAATCGATCGTGTTTACCTTCGAACAATGGGATCGACAAGTACAAGGGTACCGGAAGTGAAAGTGACATGGCCTCGATTTCGACTGCCCTTTGTGCAAGCGCGACTTAAAACGTGACTTGGAACCATTTTCCATGTGTGAAGTCAAGGTGCGCTCGCGCCCCCCACCAACATCGTCTTCAAGTACGTATAGTTTATCAATGATGAATGTAGTAACGGCGGCACGGCGGCATACCTACCGACTGGTACATCACCACAAAACTCTTGTTGCAGGAAAGTGCTCGTCAACAAAGGCATTCTTGCAGGAACATCAAGTGGTCCTTATTCCACTACAATAATACAACAAATTCATCAACAAATTCTTAGAATGGTCTTTCATATTTTTCGCAAACTATCTCGAGGTCGAAGTGTACATATCATCCCTGAAGTAGAGGAGGAGGCGCCAAGCGAACAAGCCACATCGTGGAACAACGACGACGATGACGAGGACGATGATGATAATCATTCAAATGACAAGGATGGTGCCATGCCCCAGATAGTCATTACACAAACTCAGTCTTCAGACGGAGTCGAAACGAAGCTCACCTCTTCCTTTGATACGCAAGAGATCATTATCGAAAAGGACGACGAAAAAGTCAAGAAATTAGGTGGTGAAACCAAGATGGTCCACTTTGACAGCAACACGCTGGGTATGGCCTTGGATCGTTTAATGTATAACCCATCTCGAGACTCGACCCTTGCATCTGGGATGACATCTGTCTCTCAAAGTACCGAGACCATGGATGTTCATGAATGCAACTCGATTGTATGTCCACTTTGCAAGGCTGATGCCAAGAAGAAACCCATCACCTTTATCAATGTTCCACAGTTGGACACGAATATGATTAACAAGCTTCGCACACAGCCAGCCAAGTGGTACGAGTTGGGTCGATCCTTTGATGAACTGTACCGCGAAGCCAATCGTCCCGATCGTAGGAGCCGAAGTAAAGGTGGTGAAGAGGAGGCTGGCGAAGTTGTTGCTGCATGCGACCAAATGTCGTAAAACTCATCGTTTGCGGTACCTCCATTTACCAAGATTCGACAGTCCTCATCGACCGCGAAAAGCCAATGAACAGAAGAAGGGATTTTCATCATCAATGATGGGATTTTGAAAAACGTTGCTTGTTTATTAAAAAATGTAGAAGAATTGTTCTAGTAATGTAATCATAGTGTGATGATGCTTCATATAGAAATCAATCACTCTTGCGCATAGATAACTATGAAAAGTGGAATGTAGCCTGGTATGGTCTGTTTCCACACCCCGGGTTGTCAAGATGATCCAGCTAGCCAAGAACTCCCGCATCCATCGCAAACAAAGGAAAACGACTTTCAGTCACCTTAAAGTAACACAACATATTCATGTGGCCAAACGTATCTTGGTATTGTATTTTTGTGCAAGCATAGATGATCACTGGGGCTTTGCGCAGAGGGTTCCACGTGTTGGGCGTTCCGACGTCACCCAACGGACCCCAATTACACGAGGAGATTCGTGCACTGCCTCCACCCGTCACAGTCAGCATGCCCATTATCAACGACGTCGTCGCAAGACTCGCAGTTTTGGGTTTGTTGTCGTCACACTGCATTACCTTCCTAGTTTTGTTGTGAATTCAAAGTCGATTGTATCATGTCTTTAGCAACAGCAGGTGGTGGCCTTGGTGGCATGGGAGGAGGAGCTGTAGGTGGTGGCTTGACCATGGCCCACCAAGCCTCTGCTATGGCAAGACCTATGGCTCCGACCCCTCCTTCTGGATCCATCCCTGATAGTGGCATAGCGCCACCATCATCAGCAATGGCGGCTCTTGGAGCTGACCTCGTAGACAAGCAACAGCAGCTGTCGCTCCAACAGGTCAGGGATCTTTCTAGGATGCCATTGGTCGCTGTTGATCTCTACGCCACCGAACCACATGTTGCTGGGTTTCCCCCCAAACCACGAGACGCAGATGAGGCAGAAGCGGTGGCTCCATATCTCGTGGGAAAGATGAAAGACAAGGTGGCTCTCAAGACGACAGAGACTTCTCATAAGACATTCCGAAAGTGGCTCTCCCAGTCCAAAGGCTACCTCGATTTGAAGGCAGACGTGTTGGCACGCATGGATGATAACTCGGCTGTTGTCATTGAAAGCCCCCAGCATTGGCTGGGTCTTCGTCGACTAGAAGATGCGCCAAAGGATTTAAGGAAAAAAGTGGCGCATGATGACTCGACTTCGCCAGCCATTGCGGAAGAATCGTCCCAGGAGATTGGAATTACCATGACAAATGGAACTCTAGATGGTTCTATTCCACAAGGAGACGACTTTGATCGAGTGGTTGGAAAACTCAGACTTCATGATTCAAAGAAAGCCTTGACTGTTCTCCCCGAAGAGCTTACGGGTCTCCTCATGAATCTTGCCCGACATCACGTTGCTCGCCAAAATGAAGTGGGAGAAGAGGACGACGACATTGACAGTTATCCCTGTTGTGTAGCTGTTCCTGCCGTTTATTGCAATGACAGCTCTGTCGAATCTCTATTGGATGCAACGGGTGGTACGGGGGTTGTATTCCAACGCAGTATTTGCGCACTGGAGGGTGCCTTGTTGCCAAGTCCCGACCAAAGCAAACCCAACTTACTGCTGGGCCACCTCGCCAAAGTTCTGCAGGGAATGCACAAAGAACACCAAACAAAACTACTCAAGAATCCTGATTTGGTCTTTGAAGATGATATGCTGTTATTGCTTACAGGTGTAACGAAAGATTCTGCCGAATGCACAGCCGTCCAGATTTCTCAAGCCAGACCAGATGGTATGTGGGGCCAATTCAAGGTTCTCACCAATGTCTCGTATCGACACGAGAAACCAGAATCCATTATTGATAAATGTGTCAGTGAGTTATTTGATACACTTGACACCGTAGCACCCGAGGCCTCTGGGCCGGTCGCCATGGTTGCCTACGGGACGGTGGCAGAGCAAAAGACGATCGAAACCAAGTGGGATCGATTAAAGAAAAGCTTGGAAGATTGGGAAGAAGTTCCCTTTTTCTCTTCAAGACCTGAAGCTGTTGCTTTGGGGCTGGCGGTAATGGGCGCTGTCAGCCATGGCCGTATAACGACGACCGTCCACATCCCAGGGAAAAAGCCCCGAGCTGATCTGGCCATACAAGTGCACAATGTGGCGCCAGCTGCCGTGGGGGTCATGATGAATTACCATGGTGGTGCTGACGATAAATGGCAACCTGTAAAAACAATCTTTGATTTTGATCGACGGGTCCCCGCTGGACCTTACCAAATCGACCTGGTCGCCGCCGAATGTGCAGTTTATAGGAGTCAGAAAGGCGAACTTTCGGATGAGGCATTACTCAAGGCTATCAAAGACAATGAAGGAGCTAAGCGCATTCCCATTCGTGAAGAAGCCGCCTTGAACCTTCGGGTGCAAATCTTGCAAAAGACAACACGTGACGGTGAATGGAAGAAAGTTGGTGACGTTATGAGTCCTCTCGTTACACTAGACAAGGACGAGAAAAAGATTGCTTGTGAAAAGGTTGTTTTGGAGCTCTCGCTTGGTGCTACTGGAATGATTACGCAAGCGTTGGCTGGGGAAAGGTACGTGATTGGTTGAACAATGCCATCAGGATAGTGACCTTGTATTCTTAGCTCATGCTTTGATTGCATTCCCAGAGAATCCGTCGTCCAAGCCAACACTTCTGCAAGGAATTCGACGATTCGATACTACGTCGGTATCTTTTTGGCGATTGCCTTTTTCGGTGGATTTCTGGTCAAGTCATGGTGGGAAGATCGTGTTTTTCAACGAGACACTAAGCGTTTGCTCGCTTACTATAAACACGTGATTCCGGGATCTCTTTCCGATGGCGACCTCTATAATGCTCGATACCTTGTATACAAATACCGCAACAAGAAGGAGAAACTTTGGAAGAATCTTGAAAAGAAATATGGTGCTCCTGTCTTGCATGAACATGAATGGGTGGAGCATGATGCTTCCAAAGATGAGGCTGATCACGAAGACGAAGAGAATCTCGATGACACGAAAGCAAAGGGAGAAGCTAGCAATGACGAGGAGGAGCTTTAACATCGTGCTAAACGTGGTTTAGAGTGACCCAAGATGATATCTATTCTACATTCACAATCCCAGCTCGTTTGATGCATGCCATCGTGATACATGTTGTTTCAGAGTGGCTCAAGGAGATCTGTTCTTGCATCAACAATCGCAGTACTTTGGGTGCAGTTGCGGTGCGCTTTGTGCCTTTCAATAAGCATTTGCTTAATCTAATCACTACATCGCGATTGAGTTTGGATTGTATCTACAATTTAATCATTTATCTTACAAGGCTAGATGATAATTGCTGCAATGCGCCGGATGGTTAGCGTTATCCGACTGAGGAAAAATGTGGAGCGCGCGAAAGGGGGCAAAGCAACTAAATTGGGACGCTTGTCCATCCCATAGGTACATTGTTGTTTTGTAAGTTTTGGAACACGTGATTGTGTACTCTTCCTGCCGAAAGAGCTGAAGCGGCTGTGTGGGTGGACATACTTTGCCCCAGAATAGATCTGGGATGCTTTACAGCATGAGTGTGGTACATTTCGGGTGTTGGAGGAGTCAAATTTGTGTAAAACCCGTACCCCAGTTGGGGACTCTCCATGCCATTACCAGTAGTATCCATTCCGAAGGGTCTTGTTGGCATTATAAGGCTACTCTTTGCTGCTGTCATCTTAGGGATGTATCGTGTTCGCTCCTCCAACGGCCCCATGCCATCAACATCAGAACGAACCGATCCTGACCTACGCAAAGCACTCTTGACGGGCTTCGGTGCACATGTAGATGTAACTGTACTGTATGGACTGGGTTCATGTCGGACACTCTGCTCATTTCCCATATTGCAAAGAAGTCGTGAACAAAAATGTTGTGAGATAAAGGTTCAAAGTGCAAGGCTGAGTGTTCACCGCCGATGAATCTCGAAACAACAACCAGAATTTTGATGAAAGAGTGTCATTTTGTGAAAGGGCATATGCCCCGCTCGCATTCTCATGACACTGACCTTCGCAAACGCAAGGTGACGCGCTTTGTCCAAAACTGACATTCGCTTCAAGATTGGCACGCAGGCATCATTGACAGCTCGTCAACAATGTTGACAAACCCATAAATAAAAAAATAGCAGAACTGTGTAGCCAACGCGACTCATGACCTGACCCAGTCCAATTCTAGGACAATGGTATCAAGGTTGACCATGACGAGTCTGGAAAGCATGGTGCATGGAAGTTGCATCGATGCGATGCAAAGCCACATTCACCACAAACCAAACATCATCATCAAAGAACAAGCGGAACAACTAAAACAACACAAGCAACATCGCCATTCAAAGTATCCTCTGACACAAGTTTCACCTCAGGATTTCGAATCCATAGTTTTTGTAGCTTACCTCGTCATTGTATTCCACCAAATTTTTTCCACTTTCATCTGACCAACTCAAGTTCTTTGTCCGCTTAAGTCCAAGTGACGTGTGTCTGTCAAACATGGACGTTTCGTCACAACAGGCGTTCCCCGCAATGACCTGAGCGTCGCCAAGGTCCATCGACGCGAGATCGTAATCAGATACTATTCTCTTGCGATGTGGACTATTTCCTCCTGAACCTGGCGGACTGTTCTCGATTTCCTCGTCGTCCAGCCTTCGAATTTTCGGTCGATCGTCATCGTTGATTGACTGTGAACGATTGCCCCCAAGAACACCACCAAGTATCCAAAGTGGCGCACGAACAAAGGCCGAGAACAAATTAAAATCGTCGATCCGGTCAGCCTCAAGCGGTCTGTCAAAAGCCATTGTTATATTTGTTTGTGAGCATCAATATCTAATATCCAAGTCTCTTTCGATCGTCCACGTGCGACAATCAAGTACTTGTACCTTGTTGTGGCATTTTTTGAACTTCTTCGGTTTGTCCATGGAGGAAAAGAAGGGTCTTCTCCGCCAATCAAGGCGTAGCGGGCCTGACAGGAAACAAGTGCAACGTGGAAATTTACGTTCGCTAGTACTAAAAGATACTCGTGTTACGACCAAACCTCGGGCGTCGAAATGTTGAAGTCTTTCGCCAAAGATTGGCTGCCTCTGCGGCCTGTTTTGCATATAAGGGAAAGGACTGAAATCACCGTTGAGGGAAATGAATCGCTGAAAAAGTCTTGCATTTGGCTTTTTTCTTTATGTAATAAGGGGGACTTAAAGTGAATTTGCACGCTAATGGCGAAATGATTCCAACATTCGCTGGTTCCACTGCTTCAATCATTTATGACCTAGATGACGTAGGTGCAACATCGAGAGTTCCTCACATATTCTTTATCCTATTTCCCACCGCAAGTTGGTTGCACGTCGAGATTAGAACAGCAGGACGATTGTAACTCACACCCAGGCAGAGTCTTGTTGGTGAATCTGAATTTATGAGACACTCCTGGTAATACTAGTCAGCAGTGAAGAATGCGATATTATGCCAACAAGCTAAGGGTAGTTAAGAATCCACTAGAACGGATCCGTGGCATTCTCCATCCTGATTCTACTTTCCAAAATAATGCGACTTACGCTGGAGAATGAATGTTGATTTTGACGATTTTTGTTGGCAAGCGAGAACCATCTAATTCCTGGTATGGCAATTAGTCCAAGGAGGGGAGTCTCCGCATAAAGATGTGTTCCCACTGTTCTTTCTGTTTACAAAGGTGAATCATAAGACAAGCAAGATCGGACGAGCAAGGGCTGTCTCGCACGAGACTAGCAATACAATGGAATCGGGAACAGTCCGGATGATTGATATAACACTTGGCACGAAGTAAAGAGATTGCTGTTCTCAATATCCATTGTCCCAAGTTGATGGCACCGAGTCCAAAAATTGAAAATCCACGTCTTTGAGACTCCATTTGTTCAAAACAAGAGCATATATCCTTTGATGTGTAATAGGGAGGGGGTCATACTCTCTTTTCACGTTCATGGTCTGCCTTGGTTCGCTCAACGTAACCTGCAGGTACTGTTCTGTTCGTTCGACGGCTGATAAGCTTCTTGGCATTGGGGTTATTTCGATCAATCCAACTTGGGTCCTTGTTTTATCACTGCACCAGGTGGCAGTCAAGCATTTCACAAGACTTCTACCAGACATAGTTACGAAGTCTCGCCCAACCCGAAATTCCAGCAAGTCCTTCCAGCAGACCGTACAATTTAATTTGTCAGTAGAAAGTTGACAAGGACCAGCAAACATATAGGCCTCACACCATTAGCCTTTTGCTTAGCGGTGACGTTTCCCAACAGCAAGACTATTTCCGACTGATTCCCTCCCGCAACAACGTTGTAGCATTCGCCACGGTGATGTGGATAGAATACAATCTTCTCCGGACTAGGAGTGGATGGAGGGATTACATTGTTGTAGCAGTTGTCACCAAGGATGCTTCGTTTCGCAGTAGGCGTTGACAGTTCCACTACTCGAGGCTTTTCCCGTCAGACTTTTTAACCATCTTGTCGTTATTGAGCAGGTGGGCGACTGACTTCTTGATAAAATGCGTTGTCCAAGAACCCTGACTGACTCGGAGAAGAGTTATGCGTTGATAGTGGCTGGATTCGAAGATGTCAGTTCCAAACCCTTCAAGTAAATGATCTCGATCAACGGGCGACTGTCCGAGGATGTTGTTGCATGGATTTCAAAAAAAGGAGATGCACTTATCAATACAAAGAGTCGGCCCAACGGATCTGGTTTAGCCCAACAAGATGCACATGTCATCACCGTCTTGGAGGGAACTTCGTTCGAGAATACACATCCCCTTCCTTCTCACTGTCAGACCAAGTCTGCTGGTAGCCTAGAACCCTGTTGCGAAGGAAAGATCACTGATGAGATGAGGCGAGAACAGAAAACTTTTGTTCGTCATCGTTCATCACCACCCATGGAACCATGGTATGCTCGGAGTGTCGCAAGAAAGTACCTGCAGTTCCCAGTCCTTGGGGTCAAAAATTCAATTTATCGTAGGAAAGCGCCGTACGCACCACCGTAGCGATCACGAAACGTCAATCTTCTGTTCCTGCACAAGGAAGATTTGTTCCTTCGCAGTGCTCAGTGACACTATCGTTATAAAAAGTAGTGGAACGGTTCATTCCGAACATGGAGTGAAGCATTCACAACATTACGAAAGGAACGATCAACAAATCAAACTGTTTGTATTGAAGCGACAATGGCACCAAACGTGAAGACTCGACTCCTCTATGAAAATGATGATTTGGAACGAGTCGCCGTTTTCGAGAAGAAGGGTGCGTATCCTTTCTTGCTGGCGTGGTCACTCCAAATGAGAAGACATGATGAACTAACTATGATATCCTACTTTGGATGCCTCCAACTTTTGTATGATAGGGTATCGATCCCGTCCGATGCTTTTTGTCAATGGAAAACGTGTACCCGATGATATTGCCGTCAAGGCTCGTTCCAACCAAACACTAATTTCCTTTCTTCGTGACGAAATGCTTTTGACTGGCACCAAGTTGGGATGTTCCGAAGGAGGATGTGGGGCATGTACTGTCATGTAAGTGGCACATATTTTTCAACGATAGAGAGATATCCAATCAGTTCCATCATTACAGTTGTCTAATGGGATGATCATTTTTGTTCATTTTGTGTTTTCTTGGCAGGATTTCAAAAAAAGACAAAACTGGTGAAATCAAGCACTTTAATGTAAATGCGTGTCTAATGCCAGTTCTGGCTGCGGATGGATGTCATGTCACTACCGTCGAAGGGATTGGAACTGTCAAGGGCGACAAAATGCACCCGATTCAGAAAGCAATGACGGAGTTGCATGGCTCACAATGTGGTACGTTCTCATTCCCCTCATATGACAACATTGGATCCAAGATGGGAGTCTTAATCATTACTTTTTGTTGCACAGGATTTTGCACCCCTGGAATTATCGTTTCTATCTATTCTCTCTACGCGAATAGTTATTCCATGAAGGAAATCGAAGAGCATCTCGATGGAAACTTGTGTCGATGCACAGGGTATCGTCCCATTTGGGATGCGGCCCGTTCTCTTTGTGACGATGCCGAAAATTTGGTCCGTGGTCCCTGTGGAACCCCTTGCCGGCAATGTCCAGAAAGAGATGAATGTCAACAAGATTGTAATGTGCAGGACAAGGAAGCAAAAATCGACAACGATGAGATAAAAGACAAGGTTGTGTGCTCTTCGTCCAAGGACAAAGTGGCCATGAAGAAAGCCTTTGTAGAAAACAAGGACGGCTGGCTTGATCAACCCAATGAAATGTTTCCCAAGGAGCTCGCCGACGCATCATCCATGGAGAATCAAGAGCTCGACAAGCCTCTGATCGTGGTCGACCATACTGCCTTTCACGGAGCTGGAACTTGGTTTAAACCCAGCAGCTTGGAAGATTTACTTGCCTTGTTGCGAGAATTCGGTGGAACGGACGGTGGAGGTTACAAGATTGTGGTTGGTAATACGGAAGTTGGCATTGGTAAGATTTATAATGCGCTCTCCTTCTGGCATGAAATCTCTTCCCCTCTTGCATCACCTAACTTTTGAAATATTTGCCTTTGTTTGTTCAAAAAGAGACGAAATTCAAGCATGCACGATATCCTCGACTTATCTTCCCGGCGGAATCCATCGACGAACTCTATCAATTCACAGCTGGATCAGATAAAGTTGTTTTCGGCGCATGCACGCCATTGAGTAAAATTCAACATGAATGTGGGGAACTCAGCAAAGATCCGTCCCTTTCTCGCACGCTCATGCCCATTCATGACATGCTTCGTTGGTTTGCCTCTTCTCAAATTCGAAATGTTGCTTGCTTGGGAGGAAATCTTGTGACTGCAAGTCCAATCTCTGACATGAATCCTTTGTTGGCGAGTATGGGAGCAAAGTTGATTCTTTCTCGCCTTGAGGGTGACGGAACTATATCCCGTCGTTCCAAGAACGTGGCGGAATTCTTCCTCAAGTACCGCACTGTGGACCTTGAGTCTACTGAAATCGTGGAAAAGATAGAGTTGCCCATTTTGGCTAGCGTCTTTGAATACGTCAAGCCATTCAAGCAGGCACGTCGTAGGGAAGATGACATTAGTATTGTGACCTCTGGCATGCATATTCGCCTTGTACCGGACGGAGACAAATTCACGATCCAACACATTGCCATTGCCTTTGGTGGCATGGCGCCAAAAACCGTGATGGCGGCAGAAACGATGAAGTTCTTGACTGGTGCTGTTTTCAGTCGTGAAAGCTTTCTCACTGCCCAAGGCATTCTAATCAAGGAACTCGCTTTGCCAGAAAATGTTCCCGGAGGTCAAGCGGCTTACCGAATGACATTGACAGCATCTTTCCTCCACAAATTTTTTATTGCCACTTGCGTGGAGCTCAAGAAAGATATTCAAAGTATTTCGAACGATCCTACAATTTTTCCTTCTGCTATTTTGCCGCTACCTGAAGTTCCCGAGATAAGCGAAGATGAGATTTCTGGCACGTACAACTTCCTCAGCGAGGAAAAGCCTAGTTTTTCTGGATCTCAAGCATACCCCGAACCAAAAGTAGCCGAGGGACTCGAAGAGTCGATTCTTCCCAACGTGGATGGTGTCAGAAAGCGAGGGGCGGCAGATGCCGTTGGCGTTTCCACAGTTCACCAATCAGGAGCACTCCATTGCACTGGAGAGGCTCAGTATACCGACGACCTTCCACCGCCTCCAGGAACTCTGCATGGAGCTCTCATCCTAGCCACACAAAGTGGTGTCACTTTTGAATCGATGAATATCGAGCCCGCGCTAAGACTCCCTGGTATCGTCAAGATATGCAGTGCTGACGATATTTCTGCTCTCGGAGGCAAGAACGTCCTCGGCCCCATTGTTCATGACGAAACTGTCTTTCTTCCTCTCGGTACTACTGTGGACATGGTTGGACAAGTTTTGGGCATAGTCGTTGCGGAAACACTCGAGAGCGCGGAAATGGCCGCCCGAATGGTGGAGGTCAAGTATGGAACAGGTGACCAAAATGTGGTGGTGAGCATTGAAAACGCGATAGAGACTGGAAGCTTCTACGAGAACACCCGACACAAAGTTACGCGAGGTGATGCTGCCTTTATGGATCAACTGCGAAGCATGCCCGAATCTCAAGAGGCAAAGGTTGGAGATACAGTCAAAGTATCGGGAACCTTTCATTCTGGAGCACAAGAGCATTTTTACCTCGAGACAAACTCAACACTAGTTATTCCCTCGGAAGGCGACACAAATCTAACAGTATACTGCTCCACCCAAGCGGCTACTAAAACTCAGAAGTTCTGTGCTTCATCAACAGGGACACCGGCTTCCAAGGTTGTTTGTCGGGTAAAGCGTCTGGGAGGAGGCTTTGGAGGGAAAGAAACCCGTACAGTGTTTGCATCGTGTGCTGCGGCCGTGGCGGCGAAATGCACAGGTCGACCTGTTCGCCTCACGCTAGCTAGGAATATTGACATGTTGACAACCGGCCAGCGTCATGCGTTTGTCACAAAGTACCACGCAAGTGCGAAGATCACGGAAGATGGTGCCAAGTTGCTCTCAATGGACGTCGAAGTATACAACAATGGCGGATCGGCTCTGGATCTATCAGGGCCTGTGGCGGATAGAGCTCTTTTTCACATTGACAATGTCTACATGTTTCCTAGTCTCCGTGTGGAGGTCGTGGCCTGCAAGACGGCGCAAGCACCCCATACGGCGTACAGAGGCTTCGGTGGACCTCAGGGAATGGCCGTGACGGAACATGTTCTCGAACATCTCGCAGTAGTATGTGGGGTGCATATGGACAAGATGCGTCGAGATAACATGTACAAGGATGGCGAAACTACACATTTTGGTATGATTGTTGGTGCTGGAGGTACAAACGGGCAGTGGAATGTACCCAGGATGTTTGATAGATTGTACAACGATCTTGATGTCTCCAAGCGTCGTTCTGCCATGGAAGAATTCAATGCAAAGAACAAATGGTTGAAGAGAGGCTCTGCGATTTTACCAACAAAGTTTGGGATTGCGTTTACGGCGAAGTACATGAATCAGGGCGGGGCTCTTGTCCATGTGTATACCGACGGCACTGTCCTCGTCTCACATGGAGGAACAGAAATGGGTCGTAAGTGCATGGAGCTACAAACTTCAAATGTTGACTTTTGCAAAACTAACATTATTGGTCTGCTGCTTTCAGAGGGTCTACATACCAAGGTTTGTCAGGTTGCAGCGCAAGCATTTGGAATTCCAGTGGAGGATGTTTACATCAATGACAGCAGCACAGACAAGGTCGCCAACACTATCCCGACAGCTGCAAGCATGTCGACGGATTTGTATGGAATGTGCACACTGGATGCATGTCGCCAAATCCTCGTCCGATTGAAACCCATTCGGGAGAGTCTTGGACCAGACGCAAGTTTCGCAGAAGTTGCCAATGCGGCTCATATGGAACGCATCGATTTGACAGCTCATGGTTTCTACACACCTGACGAGTCAAGAATTGGATTTGATTTTGCCAAGGAGAAACCAGCTGATTTCCCGGCTGACGCACCGGAAAATTCATGGAAAGGACATCCTTTCAATTACTTTACACAGGGTTGTGCTTACACGGAGGTAGAAATTGATGTATTGACGGGAAATCATCGAACTCTGTTGTCGGATGTCATAGTGGACGTAGGATCAAGTGTCAATCCGGCAATTGACATTGGTCAGATCGAAGGAGCTTTTACCCAAGGAATGGGATGGGGTACTATTGAGGATATTGTATATGGCGATGACGATCACACCTGGGTCCGTCCAAGAGGAAACCTTTTCACAGCCGGACCTGGAACGTACAAGATCCCAGGTACGTGTTTCACCAGGAATTGAGTTTCCGGTCATGTTGACATCCTTGCTTACATCTTTTCTTTCCACAGCGTTTAATGACCAGCCAGAGGTATTCAATGTTTCACTCCTTGAGGATGCTGACAACCCATTTGCAGTGCACAGTAGCAAGGCAGTGGGGGAACCCCCGTTCTTCTTGGGAACAAGCGTATTCTATGCGATCAAAGATGCTGTCCGTAGTGTTCGCAAGGCCAATGAGGGCGGCAAAGAGAAGTATTTTGAAATGCGGCTGCCAGCAACTAGCGAGCGCATCCGTATGTACTTGAACGACGACATTGGCATGAAAGCTAAGGAAGCTTTACTAGGCGATGTAGAGCTGGCATCATGCTACCAACCGCAAGGAAGTTTTTAATGTAATCAAGCGAAGTCCACAATTTTAGCCTTTCCCAAGGCGTTCATCAAGTAGATCTCGACGCACTGTCGCTGCTACTTCACTATCAGTAGCACTAGTTCATGATAAGTTATTGTACACGGTAGTGGTTTTTTGAATATAGTTGTAAACTAAAAAAGGTGGTAGTCAGGAACGGGATAGCGGAGGTTTTGTCTTCTGTTTTACTACCGGTAGTACTAATAATTAACGGCAGTGCCGTCCTACGTACACACGGCCACGTATTACGTAGAGGAATGATGCTACCAAAGAACTACCCGGAAGTGCCGGAACTTCGCCAATTTTTGCGCATCGAAACTGCATCCCACGTCACGTAGTGTGTGGCTACGAGTACCGGACCCAATACAAATTGTTTCTCTCTTGCAGCTTGCAGATATTTAGAACTTGCACCAGAAGTGTCATTACAACGCTGTCTCGTGGATTTCGTGACAAGCTACCTGCTACGAACAGCTACCATCAAGAAATCGGCATTAACACTGGCTGGTGAGAATGATCAAGATTCGACCAATTGACGAAGAGCTGAATTTCCTCCACGAGCCTCTCGCGGTTACAATATCGGAGGACGACAATGATGTAAGTGCGGTGCTTGCACCTCGTTCGAAGTATCCATTTTCTGTACTGACAGTAGTGACTGTGAACTCTCTCAACCAATCGTTCCTTTCAGTCGGCACTCGATGGTTTTCGGGTGACCAATAGTGGGAGTGTCATGATACCAAGTGGTCTGACAAAACCGTACATTGAGAGAGCCACGAACGCTGCCAACGCTGAAGCCATGTACTACAATCAACTAGGTCCTCAGCAGCACCAAGATCAGTATTTTCAGCACAACCGTCATGTTCAACACATTCAACAACAGCAACTGCAGCAGGAGTACTTTTATCAACAGCAGTACCATCAACAGCTTCTTCAAATGCAGCAGCAGCAGTATAAACAAGGGTACTTTTCTAACTCTCTCCCTCGCTCGGTTTCCAACCATTCGGCTGGTTACCCTAGTGCCATGCCTTCCTCACTTCCTAAGTCACTACCTCAATACTTTTCTCACCAGTCATACCCTGCACCGCAGCATCTACCTCACCCTGGTATGTCTCCGTTGGGCATGTCACCTATGGGTATGACTTACTCCCCAATGGTGGACTACCAACAACAACCTCAACAGTTTTCGAATGGCTACGATTATCCCCAGCAGTACCCATATCCTTACCCCAATGCGTGGTAACGACGCATCAATCATATCAGCTCTTGATGTATTCTATTTCTTTTGACCAAGCAAATTTTCCATTTTCCATTCAATTTTGGAGGTATCGAGGGAGAAAAAAAAAGTCACAAGGTTTTATTCTCCCTTTACATCCCATAATTTTAGAATTTTATTTTTTGTTGCTACTCGACATCGTCGACGCCAAAGCGTTGGAATGTGTAGAACGATGTGCATCCTTGCTTTAGCCGACCTTCGTAGTTGTATATTCTGGATATTCTCGAAAAGCACAGCTTGGGAAACGACGTGTTCTCGTTCTCATCCGACATGGTGCCTGGGGGCGACTTGGCACTATTAGTAGAGTCGGTCGATTGAAATACCGCAAATTCGGTATAAAAGGATGGGCTGGCCGAGGAGCCTTTGGGATCAAAAGCAAGATAGCGAGGAGCATGAATCAGGGTAGGTCCGACCAGGATACCAACCATGGTAGTGGCCCAGTCTATGTAGACCATTCGGTCTTGTTTGGCAATGCGACGTGATAGACTTTCATTGACGCAGACAGTTCCGGGGAGGGACTTGGTGAGACTGGCGGATATGGAATCACCAATGGCCTTGCCGGCATCGACGACTTGACGGATCTCATCACCAAAGTTCCACATCCATCTCCAGGCAACCTTTTGTACTCCAATCGACCAAGAAGCAAACGCGGTCGTCGATTTCGATTTCGACGACAATGACGACGACAAAACCGATGACCCAAAACCTTGTCCTCGGGAGGATGGACTATCGGAAACGCTTGGATTGTCCCTAATGATTGCATCACCAAGCCATGCTCCAGACGATAGCTCTAGTAAGCTAATTTCATGCAACGACAACTTTGGTGCACCATCATCCTTGGATGCCATTCTTTGTCCAAGGGTTTGCATCATTGAATCAACAGGAGAAGCCGGTGGAGCTATGGGCGATGATGATGTTCTTGTTGTTTCAGGTACTGTAGGCATATTGCCAGTGATTTTGTCCACTAGTCGATCAATATCCTCTTGCATTTCCAGTAGATCTTGTGCAGTCAATTGATTGCCAATACCTTGTTGTTGCTTTTTGGAACCTTCTTCCTCGGCAGAGTCATCTACAATCCTCTTTTCTTCGCAGACAACAATCCTTTCAAGGCTTTGATCCATGTTGTACAAAATAAAGCATCGCATCCGTTCATCTTCGGATGTTGCGATACAATGTTCAATCCCAAACTGACAAGTGCTATCAGTCCCGATAATTTCCGATGGTAGATCCGGCATGGAATAATCCATCGAGTAGGATGCATCCACGGAATCTACATCCGTGTTGCACTCGGATAGAGTCAATGTTCTAGCTCGAAATTTCCCTTCATCCCAAGAGAGGGTTTCTGTCATGGTATAGTCTCGATTGGAATTCACTCCCAGTTTGACCGAAACTTCATACGAAGGGGATTCTTTTCGTTGGAGAATACCCGCAGCGATGTCAGGAACTACGGTAAAGGATCGGGCTCGACCTGACCATCTACCTTCATGAAAGTCGATGAGGGATTGAAGCGCTTCGACGACGGTTTGTTGTTGTTCCTCCTCTTCTGGTCCACCATAATAATTCTTGTTGGACAATTTCATCTGCGGCGTCGTCGTCGAACTGGATCGGGCAATAGTCCCATGGCTGCCGACTTGTGTTATGAATCCTGCAACGATTCCTCGTAACAATAGGATTGTTTGAATGGCTCGAACCATTTTTCGTTTCCCTACAACACTATATTTCATCGTGAAGGTTTCAAATGGGCAATGAGGTGGAATGAGATGAACAAAAGTGATGAGTTCCACGCACCCATTTTTACAATTGGAAGATTTACTGTTAGAAGGGGGGTGAAAGTTGAGCTGAATTTGGGGTCCAACCCTCCCCTCTAAACAGACTACAAGTACACTATCTAAAATAGCTGCAAAATAAGATTTCAGATTCCCCATAAAACCTCATCACTTTGCATTACAGTTAACTGTAAATTATGTTGACAGTGAATCCAGGGCACAGTTGACAATTGCTTCAGCTGGTGCACAAGAAACGCTGAAGATAATGCTGCCTACGGTGAGGTCATTGTTACTCTTGACAATTCTCGTAATTCCAAGAGAACTAGTCACCGCCATCAACTTGCTTGTTCTGATCCGACAATATCCCGTGTTGCGATCTATCCCCCTCCACTCACTTTCACTACTGTAAGTTCATTTCGGGCACTAGCAAAAATAAGTGGAATTTTCGGCTGGATGACGTGCCAAACCTGATCCGTTGGCAAACGTGCAAATCTATGGGCGACTGGGAGCTGACGATGGGATCGTGCTTCCAGGAGACAATGAATTGTTGCTCATCGTGGCAACACTGGTGGGTTGCAAGCTCTCACTCGCATTGAAAGACGTGGGTGCCCCACTGGAATTCGTTGGAGCAAAACTTATAGATGGTGCCCCACTAATGGATGGAGCTGCCGATGGTGGACGACTTGTTGTTGGAACACTGGAGATTGTTGGACCAGAACTCTTGGAGGGTGCCAAAGATGGCTTCCCCGAGACTGAAGGGCTCAAGCTTGGCGATTCAGTGATAAAATTGTGAATGATCAACGGTGCTGTGTCAGGCCCCGACTCTCGGCTACGAAACACCTCACCAAACAAGTTGGTGCCCTCTGCGCTTTCCAGTTGAATAAGTATTTTCCCTGCCACCTGAAGACGTCGTCTATTTCTCAGCGGAGAACCACCACCACCACCACCACCTCGAATCAAACTGGTAATGTCTACCTGAATAGTCTCGGCATTTCCTAGGACCGAAAACGAAGGACCAACAACTCCATTTTCAGGAGTGAAATCACTCCAAGTAAGGTTTTCAACATCGAAGCTGTCATCATAGGGTAGTTTGATCACAGTTATATTGTCGATTTCTTCAGATAGACTTTCAACATGAGTCAGCTGAAGTAGTATCTGGCTTTGCTGAAAAATGTTGTTTGTTTGGGGAAGACGACTAAGGTCGAATTCCATGAGAATGTAGGAATAATCCGAGCTGTTCCCGCTTCCACGGACTTGAAGGACATCATCAGTGCCAAACGTTGAATTTTCAAAGTCACCACTCCGCAGAAATGTGTCTGCAATAACAGGGAACACAATCTCAGCCAGGTGTGAACTGGGAGCTGCCGATGGAGACGCCGTCTTGGCAACGGGTTTGGGAGTGGGCAGAGTCGTTGGTGCCAGTGTTGGTGGTGGGAGATCCTTACTGGTCGTTTCGTCTCCGTTGTTGGCTAGGACCACACCCAACACGACAGCAACTATAACTAGGCAGCAGCACACAACAACGGCAATGACAATCTTACGACGCGTCCGTTCCTCCTTTTGTGCGTCGCGAGGTTCATCATCATCATCATCTCCATTTTGTGGCTCGTCTAAAAACAATTTCTTTTCCTCGTCATCCTCGTCGTCCTCCTCATCATCCTTTTCTTCGTCGTCGTCTTCTCCCTCCAACTCATCCTTCTCTTCTTCTTCGTCATCTTCTTCTTCCTCATCACTGTCACTCTCATCTTCATTATCTTCATCCGGGACGAAATTAATTTCCTCCTCCTCCGCGTCGTCTGCTTCGTTGCTGCTTGGACGAGGAGAATTTTCTGTGTTGCTTTCGTACCTTTGGACGAGTCGTTTCACATTTCCTGTCGTGCCTTCTTCGTTTTCAAATTGCTCTTCCGGCTCTTGGCTCCCGTCATCCGAAGACGCTCCGCTTCCCTCGTCGTTGGAATGCCCTTCTCCGTCCCCGTCATCATCCTCGGAATCTGCGTCGTCGTCATCATCACCATCATCCTCCAGGTCGTCATCCTCGTCATCCTCGTCATCCTCCGCCTGTGCTTCTTCTCCTCCCTCTTCGTCATAGTCATCGTCGCTCTGATCATCTGCAAGACAGGAAAATCAAACGAGACGTCAATACTACTGGTGCAAATCAATCCATGTAATCCGAGCGACTGGGATCGGAGGATGCGTCCTTTGCTTACCCTCATGATTTTCTTCACTCTCCTCATCAGATGATCCGCCATTATTATCATTGAATTGATGACGTTGCTCAAGATGTTGGACCATGTTTATTCAATATGCTGCTCTCTACTTGTGCAGTTACATGGATGGAACAATCAACAACTGAGAGTACAAGTAGTAGAAGAACAGCAGGAGCCATTGAGTTTTTTCTCATGATTAACAGGGACATTAGTGGTTGGAAGTTTCTAGATATAATGACAGTTTCTTTCGCAAAAAGATTCGGCCCAAGAAGAAGCCAATCCTAACATATGTAACATGTTAGGTATCTAGGAAATGGTAGACTGTATCTTCTCTTTGTACGATGCGTGACACCGGAAGTCGACTCATAAGATTTGAAAGCACGTTGGTCTGACTGTCCATCGTTTTGGAAAGCCAATTTGAAAACGACGGCTTGATCGGTTGTCACACATTGTCCAACGAAAGACAAATACCAACTTCTTGTACCAACGGGCATCATTTCATTATTATTGACAGTGACTGAGCGTGAGTCTGACCTCGCAGATACTAGTACACTGACCACTTGCAACACAATTCTGTAGCAACGAGCCTGGAACGATGACTCCCTTTGAAAGAACGAAGGCACAACCCACCATGAGCCAATTGGTTTCGCTGACCATGTCGTATGGTCTATTCTACAAGATGCTGAAAGCTCCAGTAATATTGCTCGTGGGCCTCCCGACGTCACTTCGAGTTTTTCAACTTGCTTTTGATCGAATCACAAACCATCACACAATTGTGTCACTACTGATTGCATGGGCCTTGACATTGGTGGTCAGACGCATGATCCGCAACTCAGCCCCCACCAAAGCCTCAGCACAGGACGCATTGGCCAAGACTGAGTTGCGGCTTCCGTGTGTCATGCTGGCGGTAGCTTGCATCGTTTCCCGATTTTTTCTCACTCCTATTGGAATCAGATTCGGAATTCAAGCCTGGTTGACGTGGTCTCCGACTGTGACATTAGCCACGGTCTTTCGAGGTTGCATATGTACACTACTTCTTGGCCTCTCGGTCATCTCACGATACATCGGACCTCCTTCAATCATGCGATGCTCTTCCTCGCCGTTGCTAGAACATCCATTTCAGGCTGCAATCCAAAATCTCGTTTCAAACCTAAATGTGGATGGTCTGCTGAATCTCATCGCGGCACCGAATAGTGAAATGCCTGGTCAGGTGATTCACTCTCCCTTTGAGTATCGAGGAAGAGCCAGGAGATTTCAATATCCAGTCTGGAAGGCCATTTTGGCACAATTCTTTCTCACAATAATCTTGGCGTCCTCCGTTGGATATCTGTTGATTCTGCCGTTCCACTCGATTGATAAGCATTGGTCGCAACCTCGTGCCAATATGGCAATCATTCTTGCTTGTATTGTGTCTTCCTTGGCGCACCTTGTACAATCGGCGTTGAATGGCCGGGCTCATGAGCTTAACCCTCTTCAATTCCAGTCGCAAGTTTCATGGACGACCGCGCTTCGATCCGCAGTGAAATCATTGGTTGCAAACCTGGTTCTTCCCGTTCTGTTGACACTACTGGTAGCGAGTACGATGTTCAAAAGAAACTACAACATGGATGATCAGAACAGTGTAGAAGCAAACGAAGGAATGTGGCTCCTTGCCGCAACCGTGTTTGTGACAGGAACTGCACTGTACTTGTATTTGGATCTTTTTGATCAGACCTTGCGACGCTTACTTTGTAACTATCCCCGGAATGTGAGAAATGTAATTGCAGAGATCTCAGATGACAATAGCAATGAGACCTTCTTGGAAGTTGCAATGATCAGTGTACTGCATTCTGATATGAGATTAGTGGAGTCACTGGGACTACCTACCAAACCTAATTTTCAGGATATGGAACGAGAAGAACTTCGAAGAAATGAGTTTGCTAGAAAGACATTGGCTACAACGCTATTGAGCAAATCGATATCAGAAGACATGGGCGCCCATCTTGAGGACGACATAATGCGTCTGTCGCTTCTCTCTTCGTTCGGTAGTGGATCGAGTGTCGATAAATACAGTTCAGCCATCCAGTCGAACATCGACCTATGGGTCCAACCGGCGAATGTTCCTACCGTGACGACTTCTAGACGCGAACCAGAGGTTGTCCCTCTTGTCCGTGCAATCAATGCCTACATTGGGGGTCTGGGAGAAGCACTCATTATGATTTCTGGTCAAAAAAGTTCCACGCGGGTTAACCCCTGGTTGTTACCACCAGGCGCGATATGCTGTGCGATTTATGCTGTTCGTGCCGTAGCGAGACTGATACTACATAATCTGAACGCATCCACAAAGACACTGGCAGATTGGCGAAGCACTCACCTTTCCATGCTGATTCCTGTATTCTTATCGAGTGTCCACCGGTTGGAGGAAGGTCTGGTCAAGTTTACCCAAGAAAGCCATTTTGACAACTACTTGTCCGCCTCGAATCACCTGGCTAGTATTGAACTTTTTCGGAATGGGGCCCCGGCATTACTACCCCTTCATCAAGAAGTTATGGATTGCTCCCTGGCTATTCTTGAAAAACTCAAATCGCTGGAAGGCATCCGCAAGGTCAACTTTGCTGTAACTCCGGAATGCTCGCGCTGGATCGACTCAATCCTTGCAACAATACCAAACCAAGCATACCAACCTTTGTCGCCGAGATCAGTCGTACCCTACAAGGGGTTGTAAATGTGTTGCTGGGGTCCCTGTTCTGCCGGGTAGCGTCCATTCTATCGGCTAATTGTAAATAACCAGCGTGAATTCTACTACCGGCAGTATGCTCAACGAAGGCGAGGAAATCATCAAGATTGTCTTCACACAGATGATCGTTGCCACACTTTATCGATTTGTCGCATCCAAAGTCATGGATTCCATAGGTACTAGTTCCCAAAAAACTAGTGAAGCTAGACAGAAACGGTTGCCTTCCTTCAAGGACACAAATAGAGTGTGCACTTTGATGCAAAACTTCATGGATCCAAAGTGCCGTCCAATTTTTATAATGTGCTTGGTTGCAGTTGCGATGAAAATACTACCGTACATTTTTATTTGTTGCACCTGTGAATAGTACTACTGCAGGGACCCAAGCGAAGCAACTACCAGGCATCCCATTTATTATCAATGCAAACTTACGTCGACTTTGTTTCTGGTGAGAGAACTATTGGGTATGGCCTCTACTCGTAAGTAATCGTGAGCACGATTAAGAGTACCATGTAGCGGCAGAGCAGGGAGGAGAAAAAAGAAGTGCGACTGCTTAAAGTCCAACCGACGGAAACTGGTTACAGCTGACGCAATCTCGGTTAAACGATCTGGAGGACACCGTTTACGCCCTACGATCAATCCAAAGTTGTCCAACCTGGCAGGATGACGAGCTTAATTGTTCGGTATTCATGTAGCGAAGCTTCACATGAATCAATTCAGACGCAGACAGACTTCATTTTCAGGGGAGGGAACTGTTGAGGATACGTGTGTATTGCCTCTACTCGTAAGTAATCGTGAGTCCGATTAAGCGGATGTGTGACGAGGAGAAAACAGAAGTGCACCTGTTTAGGGTTGCCCTCATGTTCAACTAACCGAAAATAGGAACAGTTGACGCAATCACCATGAAACTATATTGCCTCATATTGAAACGAACCATCGAAACGAATTCCATTGATTCGAGGACACCTTAACGCCTTTCTTGTACGATCGTTCAACCGATGGCTGTATTGAAGATGCGAAAAGTCCCTAATAAGGACACTGCGGGCAGAATTCTTGAAAACAAGGCTCTCACACTCAGAGTCAATCAGCACCAGAATTTGTCGTTTGCATGTGATCTTGCGTGCTCGTGATCTAGAAGTGAGACTAACTCGTGGGCTTAGTTTGTATAGCCCTCTACTTATCGAAATTTACCAACGGTTTAAATCTACGAATTGCTGACAAATTTACGACCGCAAGGGCACATTATCTCCCCCTTTCTACTTCACTCATTTGAACCGCACAGCCTTCTCGTGCTTCGTGCCTAGTCGGAAATTCTCTTACGGAGTAGTTAACTTAGTCCGCCAACGTGAGGCCCAACAATTTGAAGTGAAAGGTCCTTTTTGAAGCAATGCTCACTGCGTCACAATAGACAGCTGTTGCCTTTGGAAACCTTTTCCTGGCCAGTCAAGTGACCTCATAAAAAGAAACGCATTTCCGGCTACAGTCTATCCCCCATTACTAGCCATTTCTCGTTTCGTTTACTATAGGCAAAACAAATATCATGGAGGGAACACCAGAAAGAATAACATCAACATTCATCAACCTTGGCGTCACATTTTTCGAGAAAGGCCATGTCGACAAAGCAGCCCTTGCTTTTTCTGATGCCTTGTCCATGTCGAAACATATCGCTGTTGCGTCACCCGCCGACTTCATACGCGATGACAACGATATCTCTGACGACCAATCTGGTCCATTCGAACCACAATTTGGAAAGTGTGAAAAAATAATGCCGACCGCCAACGACATATCTATTTTCTTAAACCCGATCAAAGTTCCAATGAAACTTCCCAAGAGGCAGCTTCGTAGTACCTTGTCTCTTATCGCCGTCTTCAATCTTGCCATCTGCAATCACAAGGAAGCAATCTTGCGACAGATGGATCGAATAAAACTGCGAAAGGCTTTACAACTTTATGAACTTGCCTACGCCATTCAAATGCAAGAGGGGATCGATATGACGCTGACACCAACAATGATTATCATGAGTAATGTCGGCCATATACACAAAATAATGGGAAACAATGACAATGCTATGCAATGTTTCCAACATTTACTATCAACATTGATGTTTCTGGTCGAAGCAGGGGAACGTGACATGGTATGGGAATTCGATGGCTTCTTTGAAAATATTCTGAGAACAGTCTTTGCACATTCTCCAGCGCCAGCTGCATGACACGGCAGGTGTCGTTTTTACCCTTCCAAAAGTCCTTTTCAACCTCAAAATTTTAAACTCTAGTTTCGGATTTTCTTCGACCAGCGACATTTCTACTAGTTAGTCTACGGAATCCTACTTGTCATGTTGACCGCGAGATGACAATCTTGCATACTGCTTGACTAAGAGCGACGCGTCCACCCTCATGCAGTCGCTTCTTGCCACGCTTTGGGCTCAAATCTAAAACTCTAGTTTTGGATATTCTTCGACTGTGGACATTTCAACAAATGAGTCAACGGATTCCTACTTGTCATTTTGCTTTATGTTGACCGGGAGATGACAGTGTTGAATGCCGCTTGACTCAGAGAGACGCGTCCACTCTCTTGCTGTCGCTTCTTGCCACGTTTTTGGGCCTCCAAAAGTTTTTTCTTTCTTGAAATGTCTCCTCCTCCTACAGTTTTGCCTGATTTCACGAGGACATCTTTTCGATAGGCCTTGATTCGTTCACTAGCAATGATTCTCCCATCGGCTTTGGCTTGAATTACCACGACAAACTGTTGACGAGGCAATACCTGTTGAAGTTTTCTACACACCACTCGAGCTTCGGATTGGGATTTTGGTGTGTGACAAACGAAGGAAAGTGGTTCCACTTGCTCGCCATTCAAGAAAATATCGACTTTGGATAATTTCGCTTCTTGCAAAGGAGGATCGGCGTCGAATGTATCCATCGAGCCATAGCCAGCCGTAACATTCTTGAGATGATCATGAAAATCGATAACAACTTCAGCCCAGGGCATTTGAGCTTCGAAAATCCAAATTTCTTCATCTAGAGGAGAGCTGGTCAAGTTTGCACCACGCTTGTTGGTGATCAACTCAATGACAGCTCCAGTGTATTCAACTGGCGCCATGATTCTGACTTCCACGATGGGCTCTTGAACAACAAATTTTTGGCCGAAGACCGGCCAATTAATGAGGTCTTCAACAACTTCAGTATATGGCTCTTTAAGATTGTTTGATTTCGAAGGCAAGTACGTGACATGATAGGGTACCTTGGGAGGTGTTACTACGGCTTCGATCCCAAACTCATCCAACAACCGTTGTCTAAAAACTTCAACATGCAAGAGACCTTGAAAGCCTACTCTCAAGCCAGGCCCGAGAAAGGGTCCACCACTTTCAGACCCGCTAGAGCCACCGTCAGCTGTCCGAGCCACCTCCAGGCCCTTGTCATTGAGGGCAAGACGATCGACTGCCTCGCTCAATGCTTCAAAGCCATCTTCTTCTTCGGGATGCACCGATGCGTACAAAACAGATTTTGCTGCATTTCCCAATGGCAGAGTAGGGATAATAATATCTTTTCCCGAGTCTTTTTGAAAGATTAGCATGGTTCCCGGATCGGCCTGACGAGGATCTCGCAATCCAAAGCGCACGAATCCCATTTGTCCCCGAAGAAGTTTTCCAGTCCGCAATGTTTTGGGTAATACGAGACCTACTTCTTGTACCGAAAAGGATTGTTCCAATATCGGATCATTATTGTTGTGTTCTGGAGTTTTCGCAATACAAATGCGATCTCCTTCGGTCAGTGTCCCTGATACGATTCGCACCACACAATTCACTCCTCGTGCGTCATACCACGAATCGACCACTTGAGCCCGCAGAATTTCCCCATTGTCATCGGATAATGGTCGAGGTGGTGGAACCCGTTGACACACGGCATCCAATATATCTGCGATTCCAATTCGATTTCTGGCACTGGTGGGGATGATGGAATCCGGATCGTCCAGTCCTAGCCATTCGGATACGGACAAGGCCACATGAATGGGACGAGCCGCATCGAGATCAATCTTGGTCAATGCCAATATAAGTTCCGGCGGTTCTTGCAGACATTGGGACTTTTCATGGACCGTCCATGTTTGTGCTTGTATACCCTGTGTCGCATCGAGCAATAGAATGGCACCTTGGACAAAGGATAGCGATCGAACCACTTCTCGACCAAAATCGGCATGACCTGGAGTGTCAATCATATTTAATAATAACACACCCTCGGGACCTACGGCGGATGGATGTGGATAAAGCATGGATGCCGTGGTAGCCTTGACGGTAATCCCTCGTTCTCGCTCCACTGTGAGTGTATCGAGTAAATTGATTTGTTCCTTTTGATCTTCTTTCGGTTTGTTGATCATTGTATTACTATTGTTGGATGGTGACAACACGACATCTTGGGGATTTTCACCACCAGTGGCAATCTTGCGAGCTGTTTCCAGTGCAAATTTTTGGGAATCCACCCCCATATTCCCGGTAATCTCCAACAGTCGTGAACTTAGGCTCGATTTGCCATGATCGACATGGGCTATGAAGCAAAAATTGCGGACATCTTCCAGAGGTATGCGGTCAATCAAATCTCGATGTTCAATAATCGAAACTAGGCGTGTTGGAATCGGAGGTAGTTTCGAAGAAGAAGAAGACGAATCGGACTGCGATGCCAACTGACGAATACCAAAAGGAAAGCGAAAGGGACTCGCAGGCAGCGCAAGAGTGCAACGTCGGACATGTGTCAAAATCATCTTTCCCAAACCAGATCAGAGCACATCTTGGTTCTCGTCGAGGCTGGGTCTTGGGATACACCAACTAACTGGTAAATATTTGGTAATTGGCAGAAAAATAGTATTGAACAAAGGATTGTTGCTGCTGTCTCTTCTTTGCCCTGCTGTGTTGTTGTCATGGATGAAACGAACGGCAGATGATGAACGATGACGGCACCGGCTATCATCTATCATCCATATGCTGGGTACATGTATCGTTATGTAACGGCAAACGGCCAGACGCGTAACGTCTCGAAATTTCGCGCCAGTTTTTTTGCGTCCCAGAAAAAGTGAATCAACTACCGGTAGGCATGTGGTAACACTTACTTTGTCCACCAGGATTTCTCGCCCTGTACAGTTGGACTCGCCAACATGACGGAACACAATCAACCAGTCATCAATGCACCCGATCTCGATGCCCAACAGCAAGAAGACTGCCGAAGACTCTGGGAGGCACAGCATCGAGAGCACCTCGAGGGTCGTCACCATGATGGATCATCGCCGGGTAATGGCGACGCAGCGCCATCCAAGGACAAGTTGGCACAGCAACACATGGCACGCCTGCATCATTTCTTTCTCGCTTTTTTAAATCATGCCAGTGGGAACCCCAAATTTGCATGTCTACGAGCGGTGAGAGAATCGTGCCTTTCTCCCTATTCCAAACTCTTTTTAACAACGGGAAGTCACGAGTTGGACAATGTCCAGCCACCACCACCTCCGCAACTTTCCATCATCAACTCCTCCAATTTGTTGGTTCGACTGCGAATGGGGCGCCAACTTTTCACTCTGCACTACGAAGAATTCCTATCGGAACTTAATCGATTTGAGTGCCAAGGTGATCCAAGTCCTGATTATATTCGAAGCCGATCCTTTGGCGCCTGGTTGCATCATTTCCCCCTCGTGGCACTACCAACCCTCAATGTTAGCATGGCACTGGCCGTGGCAACTTTATGGCGATCTCAACCCAATATACCCATGAACCAGCAAGCGAAATTGCATCGCTTTCTTGATTCCTGTCAGTGCATCATTCGCCTCGTTCTTGTGAAACCTCATTTACCAATGGCCGATGTCAAGACTGGATTGGTCCACAAATTTATAAGCGTCAAGGGAAATATCGTCAAGGCCCGCCCCAAGCGCTTAAGAGTTGTATCCGCAGATTTCTCTTGCCAAAAATGTGCCTCCTTGGTCCCCCACACCTTTGATCAAGGACGGTTTAGTACTCCCACCAAATGTGTCAACAACAATTCCTGTAAATCGAGGACCTTTACCATGATCCGACCGACGGCACGCTACACCAATGTACAAGAGTTGCGATTACAAGAATCGCAAGAAGAATCCACGTCTCAAGCAGGACGCACCCCCCGACAACTAGAAGTATTGCTCACCGATCCGGATTTGATTGATTCCTGTCGACCAGGTGATACCGTACTCTTGGCTTGTCATGTCGATGCCATTAACACGGCCGTCGCCGCCGGACGAGCTGGGAAACGAGCGCTGCAGGAAACATCCACCTACAAGCTATTTTTGCAAGCGCATTCGATTACGACTCTGTCCGAAAAGGGGACCCGATCCTCCGAACAGCAACAACAACGACAAGGCGGTGTCACCCAACAAAATGTCTATTCCCAACACCAAATTCAACAAATTACCCAACTTTGTCATGCCGATCATCGTTGCCTATCTTTAATCGAACGGCGGGCATTTCCCTTTGATTTACTAGTGCATTCCCTCTGTCCCTCCATCATTGGTCATGACACTGTCAAGGCTGGCATCCTGCTCTGCCTCTTGGGCGGCACCCCTTCTACACTCCAACAACTCCAACAAGATCGAGGAAGTAGCATTCGAAGCAATTCTCACATACTCATTGTGGGTGATCCAGGTATGGGAAAGTCTCAAATGCTCAACGCTGCCACACAATTGGCTGCTCGAAGTGTCTATGTCGGTGGAAATACTTCCTCCACGACTGGCTTGACGGTCACCCTTACCAAGGAAGAGGGCGGCGAGACGGGAATTGAAGCCGGTGCCTTGGTATTGGCGGATCAAGGTGTTGCCTGCATTGATGAACTGGACAAGTGTAAACACTTGGATGGTCTCTTGGAAGCCATGGAACAACAGCAAGTATCCATTGCCAAAGCTGGAGTTGTCGCCACATTACCGGCCAGGTGCAGTGTCATTGCGGCTGCCAATCCCAAACATGGCAACTACAACATGAGCAAGTCGGTCGCGGAGAATTTAAACTTGGCACGGCCCATACTTTCAAGATTCGATCTGGTCTTTATTCTTCGGGATCGAGCCGACAAGGATCAAGATCGACTCGTCTCGAGCAACATTATGAATTTATATAGACGGCAGGACACTACAGATGGTGATGATTTTAATCCATCCAGCAATGCAAAAGAATCCACGGCTCAACTCGCCGAACGATACTTGACAACAAACAAAGAAAACCAACAACCTTTTTCTCAAGCTACCAACGTAGACTTTGATAAAAAGGATCTTCGGGTTCCATTAGAAAAGAGACTGGCGTGGGTCGCAAGCTTTAATGAGCCATTACCAGCGGATCTGGTCAGGGATTATATAGCCTATGCGCGAGAGTTTTGTAAACCCAAGCTGACGGTGGAAGCAGCCGAGATTTTGAAAGAATATTACATGAATCTTCGGTATCCGGTCAATGGAACAAGTCGACGAGATACAGTCCCCATTACTACGCGCCAGCTGGAAGCACTCATTCGCTTGTCTCAAGCTCGGGCCAAAGCCTGCCTACGAGAGTTTGTGTTACGGGAAGATGCTCTGGATGTTGTGGATTTGTTACGTCGCTCGGTAGAACAGGTTCACACGGATGAATATGGCATAGTGGATCGAACTCGTGGTGGTGCGGCTGGACTCAGTAATCGAAAAATGAGGAAACTCTTTACGGAGCAAATCTATGCCATGATTGGGGTTGGAGCGGAATGTACTTTGGATGATTTACGACGAGTGGCTGATCGAGTTCAATGTTCCATTAGTGAATTCCAAACCATGGTTGAGGATATGCGAACGAATGGGGTTTTGTTGAGAAAGTCAGATGGACGATACCAAGTGCTTTCATAAAGGCAAGATCCAAGCAGGTACCTACGAAGTGATCATGCCATGACAATTACTCCAGAGTAGTTGAATAGTGATATTCTTCCAAATGAAATTATACTTCAAGTTAGCAAGGATATGGTACTCCCAAGGGCAAAATGAAATTAATGAAAAGTATCGGGTGCTTGTGACCCCTTTGTGGCACACCCAGATTGGTATGGCTTCGTCTACACGGAAGATTGGTCCTCAACCATCCGGTCCGCAATCCCGATCTTGGCACCTCTTGTTCCAAAGCAACGAATGCAAAACCGAATCGAGACGCAGCATGTAACTAGGAGGAGGAACATGAATCCCCAAAATAAGGCATCGGCAACACCAAAGTCATCAAAGTCGAAGAATGCCCTCATGTAACTTCCCTTGTATGCCTCAAAATGCATGGCCGGCACTGAAATGGTAGCCATAGAATAAAAGCACTCGTCGTTGTGCAGAGTATGATAGTGGTCACCTTGGTATTGGACTTGTCGGTGTTCCTTTTGAGTAAGACATTGTCCTCCTTCCCCATCATAGATTCGAATCACAACTTGATCCTCGTGTTCCCAGTAAAAACCACTGTATTCAACTCTTGACAATATCATGGTGACATTGTCGGGTGTGGCAACAAAGGTCATGTTTCGATTGCCCATGCCATCACCAAAGCAACTCCAGTTGAAGTTGTTTCCCAGCAAGGCCTGTCGTTCGTTGGCCCGGCAAGTGGCAAAATCCGCCAATTCTGGATGAGCTAATTTCAAAGTCCCGTTATAGGTCCAAATATCGACTCGGACCCGATCAATATTAAAGTCCAAGTCATCCAACAATTCAATCCCCTCGAGAAAAGCTGAGGGACGGGCACCGGCGCCGGCGGTTTGATTCTCGGAAACGACTGCCTCCTCGGGTGCTTGAAGGCTTGGAGCATGATTGATGTGAATCACGATGAGTTGCAGTTGGGCTATTTCCGACGAAGCGAGTAACTGAGGTGATGACTCGTCGCGTGAGAGGGCAATGAGACGGTAGGAAAATTGCTCTTGCTTGGTGTCCAAAATGGTTCCATCGAAAGTGAAACTTGGAGAGTTGAAATATGTTATAGAAGTAGGCTGATACCGAACGGATTCGATGTTTTCAAGAGCGATGCGATCATTTAATTGAATGGTACGATTTTCATTTTCTTGGTTGGTAGCATCCAACAAACTTCCATACAGGGGCAAAGTCGTGAATTCGACCATCAGAGACCACTCGTTGGGGACAGGCGTTTCTCCGGACCCAAGCTGATACCCAGGAATTAGTCTCAGTGAGGTGGGTTCACCCTGAGGAGATGTACGAATAGAAGGAGCTTCCAAGATGTGAAGGTGAAGCGGATCACGGTTCGTAGGGGCCAAACGCAGCAACCCTTCTTTGTGCAGGTCAAGGACGTCTGCGTCTGTTAAATTTTCGTTGTAGATCGAGAACATGCTGAGGCTCGCCCCCATACCTTGGTCCAAGAGCTGCAGGGTCAAGTTAGGATCCCAGTTGGAAAGTGTCGGGTCGAAATGATTGGGGGCTCCCCGTACGATGGGAATGCCGTCCATGTAAAGGCTGGTTTGGCCGTTGGTCAACAAAGCTACAACCTGATGCAAGTCCAGAGGAAACAAGTCGACCTCTCGAACAACCAAGATACGGCAATTATCTTCAAAATCTGACTCTTCAACATAACGTAGCTCAATCTGGCTTTGCCGATAGGCTAGCGCTACCTGGAATCCACCACACCCCGAGTCTAGTAGACCCTGGTATTCGGGGCCGCCAAAGGCAAGTAGAGGGCTAGATATCTCAATTCCCTCAAGAAGAGTGAACCATACTTCTAGTGCAAAAGCCACGGCATCTTGAGAGTCTTGCTGAAGTTCTTGAATTGTAGCATTGGATCGCAAGACAGTCGGAGACACAATTCCGTTGGTGGCGGCATGACAGAGAGGCCCATCTCCCTGATTCTCGTTGAGAGTGTCCATCAAAGGACCACTCACTATCACTTGGGCTTCTCCATCTTGGTTGCAACCAAATTGATAGTGAACAACAGGGAGTGTGGGTTGAATTTCAGTCATGATGGATAGCAAGCCCGATTTGTGACAAAGTTGCAAAGAGAGATTCTGAACGTAACGTAACTTGCAACATCGTGTCAATTCCGTGCCGTTTCTGTGGGACGTTTCGAAACGTTCGGGTCATTTTGTTGATACCGGCTACTTTTTGACAATCGTAGAAAACGTTCCAACTGTCAGCCCAACGATCAAGAAATGACGACTGTAATATCGTCGGAAACTATCAATATATCATAACATCGATGGAAAATAGTACTTCGTATAGCGCCAACAATAACACCAACATTCACAGGGTATCTTTCTGTCGCGATCATCATACCCGGTATGACATACAACATACAACTGGTAGTACTGGAACATACCAGATACGTAGGTACATGAACCAGGTACTTATACCGATTCTTACCTTCACATAAATGACGTCACCAACCCAAACCAAAAGATTTTTGGCAAACAACACCATGTTGCTACAAAGTTGGAACACTTTTCTCACAGTGAAGTTGAATTACCATCTTACTGTTAATTACACTCTGGACAAGTGCAGTCATCAAAGATGAGAGCGATGAAAAGAAGCATCCGAACATGGAACCTTTTGCTCCTGGTTGTACAATCACTCGCATTTGTTCCATGTCGCCGCGATCTATTCGTCGCACGACGGCTATGGTCGACGACTTCATCGGACATTGATTTTGATGTCCTTAGTAACAAGCATGTTCTCGTCGTGGGGGGTAGTGGTAGAGTAGGAGGATCGGTCGTTACTCAGTTACTGAAACATGGAGCGAAAGTGACGGTTGGCGGCACGAGATCATCATCCTATGAAGATTCGAAGTCGAGGTGGCTGGACCTTTTTCCTGCCTTGGACCTGACAAGGCTCGGCTTTTCCAATGTTGACAGGGAAAAGGCGGAATCGGTTCAATCGGTCCTGAGCGCGGATAACTTTGACTTGGTCGTTCATACTGCTGGACCGTTCCAAGGAAAGGTGTCAACGCCCAATGGGGTCATAGCAGCTGCTGTGTCCAAAGGAATACCCTATGTCGATGTTTGTGATGATTATTGTACAGCTCGTGCTACCAAGACGAAATATGAAAAGGCAGCTCAGGATTCTCAAGTTCCATGCATTATCAGCACGGGGTGCTGGGTAAGCAAAATACTACTATACTTTCGCCCATGAAGCCGCACTGTCGAAACGAGACTAACTTCTGTTACAACGGCGACTTGTTGATTCTCTTCATGCCTATAGCCAGGTGTATCAAGCCTCATGGCAAAGCAATTGGCAAGGAAAGTCCTTGAGAGTGACAAGTCATCAAGGGCAGAAGACTTGACCGTTGACTTCAGTTTCTTCACGGCTGGTACGTTGCGACGTAAAGAGATTTCCGCTTACCCCTTCCTCCCCTGATTCTTGCTGACAATATAGATTCCCTTTCCCGTGTCTTTTATCCCCCTCGTTAGGATCAGGAGGTGCTGGATCAACTTTACTAGTCGCTACATTCTTGATACTTGCAGAAGAAGCGTTGACCATCGTCAATGGACGTCGGAAACCCGTCAAGGCGATGAAGGATTACTCGGTTGTCAATTTTGGGCCTGTTGTAGGTGATAAGCCCCTTGCCCACTTGAATTTACTGGAAACGGCTTCCATGTACGTAGGCCTATTGGCGTTTGAGTTTGCCCATCTCGAAAGGGGCTTTGTACCTTACAATGGTTTTCGTGCATTTTTTATTAGTCATGATATACTTGGAGTTGGAAACGTCAAGGCGCTTTTTGGAACAGCACCTGGGTTTTGGAATACTTTGTTGGGGTGGATGGCACAATTACCCCCATCCTTACTTTCCAATCAGGACATTATGACCAAGCTGGCAGTTTTTTCTCTACCCATTGTGCGAGTGGTCGACTATTTTGCTGGGGCGACGAATGCGATGCGTGTCGACGTTACTACATCCAAGAATCCTCTTGCCTCTGCATCGGCCATTTATGCACATGAGAATTTGGAGCCTTGTGTGGGGGAATGTGTCGTGGCCTTTTGCTGTGCAGTCATGGCTAAAAAGGTGGAGCCTGGTGTTTGGTTTCCAGAAGAAGCCATTTCCAGTCGGGAGGATGTTGCAGCAGTGCTGTCATTGGCGAGCATTGGAGCACATACTACAGAGGTGGATGGTACGGTTGGCCTCACCAAGGAAGAAGTGTGGGGAAAGTCTGGTTTATAATGAGGGTCTTGTTAGAATCAACTGAGATTTTGTAATGGATGTTGGCATCTCTGTTCCAGCGACTCCGTCCATGACTCGAAAGGTCTTCATAATTTCTAAGCCTTCCACAACTCTGTTTCCATCCGGATCAAAATTTCTCCTGTATCGTCGCTTGATCTGAATGGCTCGCGTCACCAATCCATCGTCAACCCGGTAGAGTTCATCAAAGCCAAAGCCTTGATCCGAAGGAGGCTCCATTTTTCGTTTGACCACTGACACACGAATATTGCCATATTGAAGATCATTCGGTTTCGTCACTTGCCACAAAACGTTTGGATTTTGAGTTCGTGAGAATGTCTCGTATCCTCTGTCGAGAACAACGCCATTCGTTTCGCCAAGGAGACTGGATGGGACAAATTTTGTGGCATACGTTTCTGCCGTATTGACTCGAAGATTATTCCCTCCCAGCGCTCGCCAGGCCGATTCCGCTTGAAAAGAGTCTCCTTCCACCTGTTTCACGAGACGTTGACAGTTCCACAGACCCTCCATGGATGGTGGATAGATGACATCATTTTCAGGTACACGAGTGTTGGCAAGTAGGTCGAATCCTTCACCAACATCGACTTGCCGAGATGCTGGTACTGCGGATGCAACTGCTGTAGACGGTCCGGCAAGTAACAAAAGTGGGACTGGGAATAGAAGTAGTAATTGGCGACGCACTGACTCATCACTAACGATAGGAGCAACGTCAACGCATCCATGGGGATCCGAAACAGTAGCAGTAGTGGATGACCATTGCCGAGGGGTTATTGAAAAGCCATGACAATAGTAAGCTTGTGCTAATCCCAACTGCCAGAGACAACGTCGCAAGCCAGGTTTCATCGTAGTGTCAACAAATGCATTGGTAGTTTCTAAAAATTGTGCAGATGGTGCTTGTTGTTTCATCCTTCACAACAAGGATCCTCACTCATGCGGTGAAAGGTGTGTGAATGTTAGAACACTCCACGTGGAAGGAAAAAAGTCAAAATACTCCACGTGGAAGGCTACCCATCGAAGGATTGTCTTGTTTCTTGTTATAGTTGTTAGCTACTTATAAATCTGACCGGAATCACAGCTACAAACTGGAACGTGAGTTCCAAATAATTACGCTCATAAAACTTGTCCTTTGTACACATCACGAGGACGATTTATTTTTGCAGAACCATAGTGATGTACTTTGAGACCAACGCGCTATCTTCGAGTGAAACGCTCATGTTATAGTTAACAAAGTACCCTTGGTCCAGGCACGAATGACCCAAGATGCTGTTTCTAGAAAGTACAGCCGAAACGAAACGAACCCAGTCCTACACCAGCTCAACAAGGAATAGTTCTTGGCCAGGTCGAATACCTTGCTCTTGGAGGATGGAGGAATATGAATCTCCATTGAAAATTCGACGAGGGAATCTTGTGACCAATCGAAATGATGAAATCTCTCGAGATGACATTAAAGATGATGCATATTGTAGCAAATCGCCGACAGTAGCCTTGGTGACATCGAACCGACGTTTGCCGCTCCCTCCACTGAATTGTATTTGCACAGTGACGATATTTTCGGTCTGTTCGACAGGGGGTTCGGGAGGAAGGATTGTATTGCTAGATACCGGTGTTGTTGGAGATTGGATAGGCATGGTTGTCACATCACTTGAGGTCGACGATCCCAGTGTCCGACCGGGTCCCAAGGTGTGCCCTTGCGATGGCAACACCGAGGGCTTGTCTGTCACTTGAGTTGGATCTGCCTGGTCAGTACTTGTTTCGCCAATTTCGACTTCAATGTCAGTATTAATACATGTAACAGCTTGAAATGTCGAAGGGATCAACTTTTCCACGTTCAGATCATATTGCACCCCTCGATGCCAGGTGCTGACAACATCACCCTGCGACAGGGTCGCCCTCGTACGAATTAGAGATTGTTCCAAAACCAATTTGACATCTTTAAGACCATAAAAGCCTCGCTGGACTGCCTCCTTGGAAGGCACTAGTGTGCAGCCCTTTCCTTTGGGTAGCTTGACCAAAGAAATCTCCAACGGAATTGCCGGTATATCAAATGCACCGTAGGCCACGTGTCCAGGAGTTGCCATGGTCGGATCGTCGTCCATTTCAGCCATGGTAGAGTCCCTGGTAGTATTTTGTGCATCATCTGACTGTGAGGACATGGCAGGGTCAATTGTTCGAGTCACTGGAATGGTGCGGTCGGCGAAAATGGGTGAACGATTTCTAGGGTCCAACAAAGCGGAGGCTACATGACGGGGAATTCCAACATGTCCTTCATCTTGCGTAAATTCAACAACCGTGCAGTGAGTATAAGTGATATATTTTTGCGCCAGCTCGTCCAAGAATGGCGCCTTGTCGTTTTGTTCGCCTTCGTCGTCGCTGTCTGTCATAGCGTCGTCGTCATGGTCGTTATCATACGACTCCTCAGATGGTTTCAGATTTTGGATCAACGGCGAGGCAGGAAATTGATATTCCGGATTAGGAATTCCAATACGAAATGTCCAAGGGCTGCCCAATGAATTTCCCATTTCGCTCGTCAAGATTTCAAGGACCGACGGAGGAAGCGAGATTTTATCACCCGTCCCATGAATCGAGGTTGGTTGCAACAATAGAGGTTCTTGTGATTGGTTCCCCAAATTCTTGACATGCAGCGCCTTCTCACAGTCCCGCATATATTGCTTTTGAAATTCTTCACAACGACGCTTTTGTTCTCGCTCGGCTTGCAACCTTTCCCGTTGTTTTCGTTGCATCTCCGCTTGTCGTTTGGCGTTTGCGGAAACCACGACAGGGTTCCGTCCACGAATTTTCTTTTGATCTCTTGCGAGTCGCTGAGCTGCGTCCTCAAAGTCCATTCTTGATTGGGTTTTTAGTATGTTAGTATGTTGGCACTTGGATTCTCTTGCGCTTGTTCCAATGTTGGAATCGTCCATCGATTGTGGTCAAAATAGAAATCTGGTTTTTCGTCGACGCAGCCGTTTTGACCGGTATCTTTGGGGTTCGTCGTAGTTCCAAGAACTCAACGAAGAGCACATCCACCTGACCATGATAAAAAATCATGGAGGATGGTGGATCTCGGGTGGTCGTCGAACCAGAAGCGTCCTACCTGTACCCCAAGTGCTATCATAGAGCCTTCATCATTGTTGACTGTGAATCATTCATTGTTACTACTGTAGTGCCCCAGAATGGATCCCAACACTGACTTTCGTATCATTGCCACAGCAGAAGACGCCATTTTGGCCAAACACGCCACTGCGCAGGCCAAGTACTACCGTGATCCCTTTGTCGAAGCCTTTTCCCATGCGGCGACTCTTCGACAGCAAGACAAACAGCGACACTTTCAGCCGATTATCAAACGAGGGACTCATGCTCGCGTTTGTTGTATGGATCGAGCCATTACCGCCTTTTTGAAAGCTCACATGGCGAGTCCACAGGGTTGTGAGATTGTAGTGTTGGGAGCTGGAAAAGACACTTCCTACTTTCGCTTTTTTACCAAGAGTCTCATGGGGATGGAAGACTTTATCAAAGATCGAAATTACACACTCCCAAGTGTTCATTGGTATGAAGTGGATCATCCAAGTGTCATTCAAGAAAAGGCCAAAGTCATCCAATCCTCTTCTATGCTTTCGCAATGTTGTCCCAATTTCAAACCCACCAACATTGGGTTTTCGAGTAAACAATATCATTTAGTTTCCGCAGATTTACGAGATCCACCCCAAGAGTTGTTACAACGTCTTAACCTGAATTCACAGCGACCCACTCTTTCTTACTGGAATGTGTGTTCATGTATTTGCCGAATCAGGCAACCGAGGTTCTCTTGGCGGAACTGGCACGGTCCAAGAAAGATAATAAGAATTCATGGATTGTCATGTATGAACCCATTTTGGGATCCGATGCATTCGGAAACATGATGCAACAGAATTTGGTTCAAGCCAAGGTTGCTAGTGAAGACTGTTGTTTGTTGCAAACCCGATCGTTACAGGCGCAACTGGAAAAGCTGGTTCGAGCCGGATTTTCCACTCGCGCCGTAGGCTGTGACATGTGGGCCGCCTATCAGTCGATTGTTACCCCCGAACAGCGGCAGCTGGCCAACCGTGCCGAATTCTTGGATGAAATGGAAGAGTGGATGTTGATCATGAGACACTACTGTTTCGTCATTGCCACAACCGCCAAGAACGATCGTCTCACCGAAGTTGGCCCCAACTCTATGATTGGATTCCACAAAGAGAAATGTGAGGTTTTGGAAAACCACTAACGGAAGATGGTATCGACAAGTTCCACCAGAGCATACACTCCATAGGCACCAGTAGCTTTCGCCTGCAGTCAAGTCCACATATCGGCGAAAACACCTGGCATCGCATCTTCGAGTCTTGCTGAGTACCTAGAGTTGGCATGCCGACATACTCTCTTTCAGATATATTATGACTTCATCAACCTTGCTGCCAAGAGGAGCGACGGGAGCACTAAGAAACGCCCCTTGTTGTTGTGGCTGTCAAGGAATTCTCCAACTTCACTACTCTTCTGGCGTTACGTTTCATAAGTTTGCAACAGATCAATTCCAACGATACCTGATCTGCCAGAAGCTAGGACAGGCGACTACAAGAATTCATTTTTGCTACATTCACAATGGTCAAAGATTCTGTTCCGGATATTGGCATTTAGTAAATATTACACATGTTCATTGTGAGTTTCAACAGCAGCTCGGTCTACAACGATAGGACAACAATTAGAAAACAATCGGGGTAGTTCTCACCAAGTTTAAAATTTTTACATGCATCTGGTGCAAGTACCCACCCAGTACCCAGTACGGCCGCACTGGCGCCCGAAAATCTCAAAAAATCCACTCGTGCCAGGAGCAATTCCTTGGCTCTCAAACAAATGATTCCAACTACTTGCTAAAATACAGCTAATCATCCTTTGTGCCATAGTCTGCATTTGCACTTGCAGTTAGTACTCTTTTGATCGTCCAGCGTCATGGGTGGTTCTCACAAGAGGAAGCGTAACAGTAATGGTCACAACAATCAAGGAAAACGCTCCAAGAAACATCGGTCCTACAATTCCGGTCCCGGCAAGCAACGTTTTTGGATAATCGATTGTGAAGACTCTGAGGAGACCATAGACGGAAAGTCGTTTGACATTGAAGTACTTGTCACAAGATGTGAGCTGCTGGATTATGCCCGCCAGGTATCCACTAACGATGCTGCCGACCATACAGGAAGCCATGAGAGTTTAGGAATCGAGATTGCGGAATCCAATGGTGATAACCATACTGTCGATGGTGAGAGCATCAAGGAAGTTGTCGAAACAGATCCGCCCAAAGAAGACCAGCACCCTTGTATACTTTCCATTGGCATTCCGATTGCTGAGGCGAACATTGAACAAGAAGTTGCAGGTGAAAATAATTCTGCCGATGACAGCATCAAGGAGGTTGAAAACATCGATTCAAAGAAGCAGACGAACACCCTCGTATACTTTCCATTGGCATGCCGATTGCTGAGGCGATCATCGAACTAGAAGTAGCTCGTGAAAATAATTCTGCCGATGGCAGCATCAAGGAAGTTGAAAAACCGTTCCAACGAAAGCAGACGACCACCCGCATCGACAATCCAATGACATAGCAGTTGCTGAGGCGAACATCGAACAAGAAGTTGCTGGTGATCACAGTGCTGGCGATGATTGCATCACGGAAGTTGAAAAAACAGATCCAACGAAAGCAGACGACCATCCGCATAGACAATCCGATGACATGGCCATTGCTGAGGCGAACATCGAACAAGAAGTGGCAGCTTTGCCTGTCCAAACTGTCACTGATGAATCCAACTTGCCCACCGTAGGCATCAGGAAATCAAGAAGGGCCAAGAGTCCTTTTCCAAAGGTAAGGAAAGGAGCAAAAGTCTACAGAAAGATCCAATTGTCATTCTCACTCACTGATATTTGTACAGGCTAATTTCGATGATACATTACCCAACGGAGATTGTGGCGACGGAATCATTAACCCATTTCCTAAAGAGGAAGTCCCGAACAAATTTTGGGCACAAAGGCGTCGACTCTTTCATCGATTTGACCAAGGCATACAGCTTGATCGGGAGAGTTGGTACAGTGTGACGCCAGAAGTGATCGCAAGTCACATTTCTAAACGGCTCGTTGGAAATGGAAAGGATGTTGTCGTTTTGGACCCTTTCTGTGGTTGTGGAGGAAACTCTATTGCATTTGCATCCAGACCCGAGGTCAAAACTGTCGTATGCGTGGATATAGATGTGGAGAAGCTGAAAAAAGCGTATCATAATGCATCCATCTATGGAGTGGAGAAAAAGCTTCTCTTGGTGCTCGGGAATGCCTTTGCCGTCCTATCACGGTACAAGGGAGGCAAACTCAATGAATCAAAAGAGAGTGACGATGATACGGCCTCGTTGCCAAGCACTATTGATGCCGTTTTCCTATCTCCACCATGGGGAGGCATCCATTACAACAACGTTGGCAAACATGGCTATGATTTGACTTGCATCAAAGTCGATGCTGGCAATGGAACGCAGAGGGATGGTGAGTTCCTTCTTCAATGTGTAGCTGCGGCTTCTGGACACAAGGCAGTGGGATATTTCTACCCCGGACATCAACGGCATTTCATTTGCTCGAAGCGCTCTCAAAGCTGGATATAATGGGCCTGTTGTGTTGGAACAAAATGTTGTCAACGGGAAATTGAAAACGGTAACTTCGTACCTGGGACTTGGTTCCGAGTAACTGCAAACAAAGGAAGCACCATGGATCCCGTCTAGACACTAAAGTGAACAAAACGTTGTGGTTCTATATGCATGCCTCTGGATAGTCTACCTCGTCCTCGAGTTTTACCGTATCTGAAGCTGTTATCCAACTCAGTTCAAGTTCGACGGACCCTCGTGGCTCTCCAAAGGCATCAAAAAAGATCAATTCGTTGAGAGTTCCATCTGTATGGAGAAAGTCATCAGGAAAGAAGTAATGGGTCTGAGAGTATTCAGTAGTATCCCCTCGTGTGATATTCCAGTACTTTCCGAGGTCTCTGCCGTTAAGCCAAATGTGTCCCCGACCACGTGTGATTTTCACAAACAAGGCCTCGACCGTGGGATCGTACCGAGGGGAATCGAACAACGTGGAGGACCATGTCGGCCTGTTCGATGACGCCATTTTAAGATGGCCCATGAAGTTGTCACGTTTCATTCCACCTCTATTGAGGGCCTCACCATGAAGTCCAGGGTATGATCGCCATTCACGACCATCCACAAGACTTACATTCATTGAACCCAGTGATACTTCAACTCCTCCTGTGATCCCCTTCAACTTTTGCATCGTACTTCCTCCCCAACGTCCTATCAAATTCAGGTAGCCTAAAGATTCGGAAAGAAGCCGCAGGTTGTGTTTGCCTTTTTTGATTCGTCCCATTTCGAACTTCAACGTAATCGGTCCTTCTTTCTTCAAATGATGATCCACTGCACCGATAAAGTCGTTATCGACAAAGACAATGAAGGCGTTCGCCATTTGTGTTTCGATAAATAAAGTCGAATGATCGACAGTCTCCTCTGCTATGAATGTCGTCTCGTACCACGCATAATCACTGGATACACCAGAGTCTGAATTCAGTTCCGTCTGCTCCACAGGTATTGACCTCGTCCATGTAGCCGCATCGCCCGAATGCGCGCCAAGTGGTTCTTGCCACGATACCCAGTCCAGAAGTAGCGGGAGAGCATCCCTATCAGCATATCTCCTCTCGATTGACATTAGCCTTGGATCGATCGATGAACTATCAAACTCGAGCATTCCATCCACGAGCAAAATCGAAGAATAAGCGTTCATACTGATTACCCTGGGATTTGACTGGCCGGGTAAACGTGGAAGCTCCACGATGACCGCCGAGTCGGCGTCGTTCTCTACAAAGAGAACATGTTTGAATGAATCATCGTCTGTCTTGTATTCAAAAGCTCTTTGGTTTGTGCCTGTTTTCCAAACTCCATCATAGTCTTGATATGGCAGCGTTTGGCCTTTCCCAAGAGCAGTATCGGAGGCAAGTAGAGTTGATGCAACACCAGCGATCGCTTCATGGAGTGCCTCAAAGTGACCAAATTTGGGTTGTCTTCGCTCCCCGGAAGGACATAGGGGCACGTCACTGGCATACATATTGGTGATTCCAGCAGCAGCTGCTCGACCACGATTGTATCCACCAAAAAACATGTAGTAGTTCAAATGACAACCACCTCGAGCAAACCATTTCATGGCGTCGCGGGCCATTGCTCTGGCCGTCCGACCCCAAAAGTAGTCCAAGGGTTTGTCAGCCGTACTCCCCCAGGTTTGGAATCCACCTTCGAATTCAGTAAATATTGCAGGCTGGTCGACCTGAATGTGACCATTGCCACCATGTTTCTCGAGCCACTCATGGGCATTGTCGACCGCGTTGCATGTCAAGATTGTATTATTCGCGTACAACCCATTGCACATGGTCCATGTCACATCGGGAGCTAGTTGCTGAGCGATTGCTCCGCACCAGTCGGCATAGTCTTGAATCGTGGCGTTACGGAGTCCTTTTCTGTGGCGACCAGCCTCACTTGGGTCTACAAAGTTGCCTTTGTCATCTACCAAGAGTCGATTTTCTGGGCTTTCAAAATCTCCATCAGCACCCAACTCGTTCTCTATTTGTGCCATGATAATGTTTCCACCTTGATGCGCCCACAATTTTTGATCTGTCATATAGTTGACAATGTTTGTTACAAAATACTTCATGACGTCTAACCACTCTCTATTGGGTCGTCGCATTTCCAATTTTGGTTTGTGCAAGGACAACCATTCAGGAATCCCTCCATAGTTGTATTCTGCGCAATCATAAGGGCCGATACGAAGATGAACAAAGAGACCTCGATCGGCAGCGGCTCGAATGGCCGCAGCTAAACTCCACTCGCACGAATCGTCATCAGAACCCTGATCACACTCCACACCATAGCTCCCCGGAAAACCCCAATCAATTTTGTAATTAGGAAGGATTTGGTGCGCGGACCATATAACATAGATGGTGATTAAATTGAGTCCATTGAGGACGGCTTGATCCAAGGCAAAATTCCAAGTCACCTTGGTAGCTCTAGCAGGGTGAAAGCTTCCTCCCAAGAAGAACGAGCGCTCGCCATTCAGTCGAATGGCACGGTTATCGTAGCTTACAAGTATGGGTCCTTGGTGGGCATACTTCCAAAAAGAAGGGAACCCAGGCTGGTCCGATGCTACACGAATTTTAGCTTTGGTAAAGCATGGGCCGATGGTACAGTGGGGCACCGGATCTTCTGCCGTTGCCTCTGTGAAGGGATTGACTTGTGGCGAGTTTTTTTCGGAGGACATGGGCAGCAGTCCCACGACTATGACCACTGTCCAGATTGAGACTCCAGCAACTACTAGAAACAATAGGATCCTCAACCAGCGCCATGATTCTTGGCGTTTTTGATGACCTCCTTCGAGCGAATCAACTGACAGTGTGATTTTCGGGTCGAGAAGAAAGCGTCGTTCGCTATCTGGCGCGAAACTTTTTCCTAAAAGAGGGTGCCCCATCGTTGTGGATGTTGTTTCTGGGTTCATGTTGTTCCATAGAACGTCCTTGACAATACCGATGCATGAAATGGAGCTTGTACCAAAACTGGCAATCACGAATCACCACGACTCCATAAATCGGTATACCAGTAGTATCCAGGTACATTGGTGAGATACCCATGTAGATCGGTAGCACGGCAGACACCAAACGGCACCACCGCTAAACGGGTCATTTGGCGCAGCGCTACGCTGCTTCGAAGTACAACTACCTGGTACGGCACAACGCTTGGGACCGAGAGGTTTTCTACCCTCAGTAGAACTCAAAATGACCGGGCATTTCAATTGTATTGTATTTTGAAGCCTCCCTCGGAAAAATCCTGTCATTCGACAGCTTTCCTCCGATAGAGGTAAAACGAGATATATAAATAAGGATTGTTCTCGAACCGTGACAATAAAATGAACCCCAATACTTCGGCACAAGATGATGCTGGAGGATCGAAAAAGGCCGTTCATGTCAAGTGGGCAGGAAAGACTATAGCATTAGGAACGTTTCCAGCTGGAGAAGCCGATGAAAAATGTGCTCGCGCCAAAGCCTTGACTAGAGCATGGCGATCAACCATGCGTCCCAAGCCGACCAGGGAATGGGTGATGAATGAGCTAGAGCGCCTAGGAGTTCGAATTGTGAGTGGAAAGCTGGGGAGAAAAGCGGAGGAAGAAGAAGAAGCCGCCCGAGGGACCGTACTATCCAATGGGAATTTTCCAATGGGCACGGTGGGCGGAGATATGGAGTTGATGGTCGCTCAACAAGAGCGAATAGCACAGCAACGGAGAGACTCGAATGGTGGCCTTGGGTCGAATGGGATGGTAGGAGGTGGATCTCTTGGTGGTATTCCGCAAGCCGTTTCCGGTCAACAAGTGAATCAGTACGTATTCTATTTTTGGATTCTAATCATGGAGTGGTTGATCATAGATTCGTCTTTCTCACGAAGCAACTCAACTGATCCAAACAATACTTTTGCAGACATTATGAAATGCTGAAGCTTCATCATATGAATTTACTTCAAGAGCTCCATGAAACCACCATGATGATGAATATGTAACAACAACAACAGTTGCAACAAGAGCAATTGAAGCTTCAACAGCGCGGTGAGCAGCTTGGAGGCCTGATGGGACCAAAGCATGGTGGCTTGGGCGACGCTATGGATTCACTTTATGGAAACCAACGTGGTTCATTAGGCCTGGGTATGGGACCACGAGGATCTCTAGGCTTGGGTACTGCCTTTGGTCACCGTGGTTCGCTAGAATTTGGGGGAATCGAAAGCTTGCTCAAAAGTGAAAGTGAAGCGATGGGAGGAAGGAAACGCCACGTCGATGACCCGGGCGATGGAGACATGAAACGGCACAGACGTGCGTCGGATGAGGACAGTTAAAGGACTGATTTTGAGTGTTTTGAATCACTGAGTTACTACGGTCCAATGCTGTGCCTGTTTGAGGCACATGTTACGCTCGTTAAACGATGCCAACATATACTCGGCGTTCGTTGCGCGACTAGACAGCAGCAGCAGCAAGCAATGGAGTGACCTAATGCAATCCTTTTTGTGGCATTATGCATCGATCATCTGATGCATGGGTGCATCCTGAGAGGACTGGATGTAATTCTCTCAATAACGAGATGCGTCCGAGCATGCTAGCAGCTAGAAGTTGCATCGTGCCTAAGATATCAAATTTTCTTCTGATGCATGACCCTCTCTCGATGTTTCTTCATGGTCCCCATCATTTGCTTCGACGAGGGCGACGTGTTCTGGCATGGATGACGCTCCGAGGTGGGTTCCCTTAGTTTCAGGAAGCTGACAGAGACAGATAACCGAAATTAAGTGAATAGTCAACATGATCAATCCTTTTCTCCCCAGAGAAGTGTTCCCTTGGATGAGAAATGGTGCAAAAAGTGATCCGATCCTTGCCACGGCATTGGCAGCACTATGACCAGTGGTTCTAACTTCTGTGGTTAGAATTTCAGCCGTACTGACCCAAGAGACGCAACTCCCCGACATTTCAAAGATTCGTGCCGCAAATCCCAACGAGATCAAGGTGGTTCGATGGGCGTTATTCGATGCCAAAGTACACAGCGAATACACACATATACCGGCCAAGGTATACGAAACAATTTGGAGGGGAATGCGTCCTACTCGGTCGACACAAAAAATGGCAAAGGTAGTACCAACGAATTCTGCCGAGCTGCTGACAAAGATAGCTCCATAGTCAAAATCATAGGGTTTTGGTTCCGTAGGTGATGACGTTGCTACTCCGTCCCGACGAGTGCGATTGCCATGAATACTTGTACCATCAAATATTTCCGTAATGACCATGATCGTTCCATAATATCCAAATGCAAAGGCGCACCATAGAATCCACAGCCTTAGGGTCGTCCAACGCCATCGTGGACTAAAGAGCTCCAAAAAGTTGGTCTCTTCTTCTTTTTCTGGTAAAAGCTGACATCCCTGGGGAAAGAATAATTCGGCATCGTTGCCATTAGTCTCGGCTGCTTTTCTTAGAATATGTTGAGCCTCTTCACAACGACCCATGGTGCAGAGCCATCGGGGACTTTCGGGAACGACAAAGTATCCAATGACGACCGAGATTAAGCAGGGCAGTGCGCAGAGTATGACAAAGAATCTCCAATTGTCTTGGTCCGGTCCTCCTTCCCCCAGGGCCCAATAGGCCATCGTGACCACATACAAGACTCCTATCGTCCAGAAATATTCAATCACCAAGAGATTCTTTCCTCGAGAATGGGAAGGAATACATTCCGCCAAGATATCAAAGGGGACGGTCAAGCCTCCTACGCCAAATCCAACAATGAATAGTATCGAAAGCAAGCCCCAGTAGGTTGTACAAAAGGCCACGGCGAGTCCAAAAATGGAAATGATGGATCCCGCCAATAAAAAGACTGGCTTGCGCCCCTTCTTGTCCGCAATGGGACCCAAAAAAAGTGTTCCAAAGATGGCACCAATAAAGAGTATCGAGGTAATGAACGCGGTTTCGTCGGTTGTTAAATCCCATTCCTTGCGAAGAACACCCCCAAGAAGGAAAGCATTAATAATTGCATCGCATCAGCCGCAAAACATAGACCAGCCGAGGTTAGAATCATTAGTTGGAAGCGTCCCATACCTAATCGTTCGATGGCATCATCCACCGTCATGCGATCCTCCTCCTGTTCATGTTCATGTTCATGTTCATGTTCATGTTCATGTTCATGTTCATGTTCATGTTCATGTTCACGTTCATGTTCATGTTCATGTTCATGTTCATGTTCATGTTCATGTTCACTATTGGTAATGCTGAGAGACGCGACGCGGTTCCTCCCTCCTCCAAGACTGGTAGTGATGGAATCGTTAAAGGCACTGTCGCCGTCGTCGTCATCATCATTATGATCAGGAACATTGTCATTCGCTGTGGAGATTCGATTGTACCTTGTTTCCCCCATGCTTGTGTATCCCAATTGGATGATACTGCTACTATTACTACTACGGCGAGAAGTGGTGGTAGTCCCGACCAAATAGGTTGATGCACCAGGGAACATACCAATGGAAATCTTGCCCTCGATTTTGGTTTGGAACAAGGACACCTCCCCTCACTCTTTGTACTTGTCTAGAGACATATAGAGGCAAGTACTTGCTCCTCTACCTGGTACAGGTTGGCTTCCGATCGAGATAAATCTACGGCCATGTGTTACCTGGTACGGTAGAATTTCAGTACTAATGGTGTTCGCACGTGTTTTTTTAGTCAAACGTGTCGCAGCCGCTGCCACCAACCAAATACTTGATTCGAACCAACTTTTTGACTTCCAACTTGGTGTAAAATCAATCATCAGAATCATCTTATGATATCTACATGTACCGGTAGCACCATGACCAGTATTTGCCGATCTTTTGGTTTGACGTCGCGTCTCCAACTAAATGATCGAATCTGTCGGATGCTTATTATGGAACCATCACTACGATCCATGGTGACTCTTTTCCCCGACCCTTCTTCTTCTTCTACTCAGCAACTACACCAACATCGCAATCGACGCCAACAACGATCCAAAGAACGTCGGGATAGTGGTCGTGCCAGTTACCGATTTGTCGATCGAACCCGAGTCCAAGTTTCTGGTGGGATAGGCGGCAAAGGTTCTCTGTCTGTCTATCACATGATTCACAAATACAAGCGTAAGCCGGATGGTGGGAACGGTGGTCATGGAGGGAGTGTGATCATTGTGGCGGATCCCAATGAGCATAGTTTGCGATGGACCAATCCCCATGTCATGGCGGAATCAGGAACTCATGGGAGTGGTCAAACAAGACATGGACGCAATGGAAATAATACGGTTCTGCGAGTGCCCTGTGGTGTTGTGATTCGACGAGTTTTGAATTATGATGAACAATGGGATGAAGAAACCAAGACGGTGCGAAAGATAATCGTGGAAGGCAGTGCCTTGGAGGAAAATCAACAGGATGAAGAGGATTATGATACCCATCAGTATAGTCCCACTACCTTTAGTCAAGGGAAGAATGGACCATATCTCGCATCCAATGATTATGATTCCGATGAGGATAGTAGTGACGAGGATGAGGATTTTGACCATGTTGCCGAGTACGACGGCTATTTGCCTACTGAACCTGATGAAGCAATGTCTCCTACCATGGATCCATCTTCTTTTACACCATGGGGAGAACGGGAAAAGGTAGTGGTTTCCCAGTTGGATGAAGCGGGGTCCTACGCAGTGGTGGCCCGAGGAGGTCGAGGAGGCGTTGGATCGGGAAGTATGGCCAGCCGCCATGGTCCCCTTTCGTATGAACTCATGGGAAAATTGGCAACTCCACATGTCGGTGAAACGGCATTTCTAGAGTTGGAATTGAAAATGATTTCCGATGTGGGATTTGTGGGATTTCCCAATGCAGGCAAATCATCTCTGTTAGCTGCCATGAGCCGAGCAACGCCACACATTGCTCCCTACCCCTTTACAACACTCAATCCCTTGGTGGGATATATTGACTATCAAGATGGCTTTCGAGTGTGTGCTGCCGATATTCCTGGTTTGATTGCTGGTGCCTCGCAAGGCAAAGGACGAGGCCACGACTTTTTACGACACTTGGAACGTACCAAGGCACTTTTGTACATTGTTGACGCTGCCGGAGTGGATGGTCGAGATCCGGTGGAAGACTTTGAGATTCTCGTCGACGAAATTGCGGCATACAAGGGCGGATCCATGCTCGATCGAAACGCCTTGATTGTCGCCAATAAAGTCGACCTACTAGATCCGTCGCAATACCAACAAGTGGAAACTAGGCTCCGTGCCGTCAGTGAGAAAGTGGGACTACAAATCTCTGGCGACATTATTGGCATTAGCGCTGGTGTGACTGGACAGGGCTTGCCCAATCTTTCCAGAGCGATTCGAGAAGTCGTTATCAAGAGCAACGCAACAAGAGACCAGGAAACTCTCCAAGAGGCGGAAGAGTAACGGATCTGTTTATTCTTTTAAACTATATCGGGCGCCTACTAGACCCTTTTTTTACGGGAATTGATAGCATTCCAGTGCATTTTCTGGTAGGAGTTGACGTTGTCCTTTCGAGTTGATGCGGCCAAGTAATGGTCTCAAAGGAACGCTGCCAGATTTTAGAGTCGAGAATGACCCTAAAATAATCAGCTTGGATTTGGCTCTTGTGAGTGCGACATTAAGACGCCGCTTGTCCTGCAATAGACGACCAACATTACCCTCAGGGTTGCTACGAACGAACGAGAGTATGATAACATCCTTGTCTCGGCCTTGGTAGCGATCAATTGTACTAATTTCAAGACCAGCTTTCTTCCAGTCCGTCAATTTACAATCGTCGTCGAGATGTTGGACCTGGACATGATTCACAGCCAATGGACAAAGTTAGAACATTCAACAAAATAAATAAAGTACACATCATTTGAATGAAACGTACTTGGGCTCGAAAAGGACTAATGACTCCAATGTCTTTTAGCGACGCTCCTGTGGAGACCAATCCATGAAGAATATAACGAACGAGAGTTGCCTCTGTGGGATTGGTCACTCGTCCTCCGGCCCTCCCTCCTTTTGTCTCCTCTAGACCTTCAAACACTTTTTCAGTGTTGCTCGTCGGTGCTTCCTTACGCAAATTATCCGTGTCGACAAAGATAACAGGAAACTCGGGAGAAACAGCCATTTTTAGCCACGGCCAATATCCCTTGGTCTGGGAAACGGTGGGGGGTAAGGCGGTAGGGAAACCCGGTAGATACAGCTTTCGCTGACGAATTTCCTCGCTTCCACATTTCAGCATTCCTCCGTAAATCAAATAACTACTTAGCTTGCAGATATCCCCATTCATCCGGTACTGGTAGGTCAAGGCGGCAACCGACGAGGGATGGGCTTCTGCGAGTCTCATTAACATGGATTCCCCATAGCCTATAGAGGAGGACAAGTTTAGACTGACGATGAAAGGCCACAGCTGGTCCGTTGTGCAATTGACAAGTGCTTACCTCCAGCTTGCGCAATCTCGCTCGTAACCAACGGGGGAAGTTGCTTGTGGTCACCCACGAGGACAAAAGCGTTTGCTAGCATAAGGACGCCAAGGATCGCTGGCTGGCTTGTTTGTCCCGCCTCGTCGACTATAACGATGTCAAACGATTCATTGACCAGAAATGGTGACCGTGGGACGGTTAACACTGTGGAACATACAATCCTAGCTTGTGACATGACATGCTGCAACGACTCCACGCGTGGAAGTTGATTGGTGGAACTTTGGGAGAGGTGAACTTCTGGGTCGTTGCCCAGACGCTTGTTTTCAAAATTGACAGCCATATCGCTAACATGGACGGTTCGGGCGATCTCGTGGCAGGAATGACGAGGACCAACACGGACAATCGTCGACAAACCAGAGTCACTGTTGACGGCACCGACTCCGCTATCAAGGAGCTTTAGGACAACGTTGTCAACTGCAGTATTGGTATACGAAGTAATGAGAACGCGCTTGCCTCGAGCTGCTAGCAGCCTTGCAATAAATGCCAATGTTGAGGTCTTCCCTGTTCCAGGAAGACCTTGGATTAGAGTATAATCGTTTGCTGACATGACCTGTGGATAGCGAACAATGATCAGACGATTTAGATCATAGAAGGGGTCATTCTATGTGCAAGTCGTCTGCTTACCTTTCGTATGGCATTTTGTTGATCGTCGTTCAGGGCATGAAACTCTTCGGAAAGTACTGCGACATCACAGCCCGACAGGGGTGGCCCCAGCGCACGAAATAAGGATTCATCGTCCATCGAACCAAATGAAGGTGTGTCTAAGCGAACGATGAAGTCTCTCAAGCGTGGAAGTCGCCTTTGTCTTGCCACGTCAAGCTTTGTCAGATCTGCGTTACTGTTGCAAGCATGATCGGCTGTGAAAAGATTAATCAAATTCTGACGTAGCGTTCCAATTCCTACCGACGAATTGTCCTTGTCTAGCCTGAAGGTTAGCATCGCTCCTGCGTCACCCCCCGGTTGCCTCTTGAAACGGCTGCACATTTCACGAATTCTATCCAGATCCTCGCGCTGCGCCGATACGACGATGTCGTTTGCTGTGGCTTCCTCCAAGAATCCTCGGACAATGTGCATGTGGTGACGGAATTTCTTGCGTTCACTTTGTGTGTTCATGTACTCGAGTGTCGGATCAGATTGGGAATCATCGAATACGCATCCATCCGTACTAACAACGACGTGGGACCCTTTACCGATCGAGAGAGTGTCCAGATTGTGGTGCTTGACAGAACTTGCTGCTCTGCGAAATCGAAGGAGTGCGCCCGATCCATGCACGCTGGGGGTCGCTCCATCGTACACAAGAGATGATATGGTTTCTCCTGTTTTCCTTTCTCTTTCGCGAGAATCGACAAGCCATGCTGTAGCAATGTTCCCCACTGTCGCATGTGCCTCGAGATCGATCAATCGATCCCATTTACGAAAGTACTCGATATCGTCCCGTTGCAAGTGCCCAGCAAACTTCTTCAGAAGTTCTCGGTGACTTTGTCCCACACCGGAAATGTCCCTCCATTCAATTTCTGATCTAGCGTAAAGCATGCATGAACGATTCTCGAAGCACCTTGTGCATGAGTGCTCTGACTGCTGCACATGGGGTAATTCCACGGGAGGTGCAGGATCCAAGAGAGTTACACTGAAAACGAAGGGGTTGTGTCAGATTTGTAAATAAGCAAGGATTTCGGACGATACCAATCCACTTACACCGGATCAATATCGTCGTCCTTCGACTTGTCGTCCTTGTAACGTAGAACGACTCCTCGCGGTCTAGATGATTTCACAAATTCGGCCGCAATTACATTCCTCTGTCCAATCAAACTCTTGAATTCATCGAATTCTGGAGCAACATGAGTGGCTTTGAAAGACTCCTGGTTTAGGTACAATAATAGTCCGCCAGAGGCGGCGCCCCGTGGGTCCGGTTTCCCATTGGTTGCAGATGGTGCTTTCGTCAGAATGTTATTGGAGTTGAGCGGGACACCATAGCGACATTGAAGCATCAATGTATAAAGAGACAGCTGCCCCATATGCGTGTGCTGGGAAGTTTGATTGTGACCAGTTTTGAGCTCGAGGGCCATAAGGGAATGTTTCAGTCCAGATATTGTTTGCTGAAAGCGATCATTCTCGTTTCCAGGTGAAGCAGTTGTTGTTTCCAAGACGGCATCGACGTATCCCTTCAAGGCTAGTTCGGGTGATATAACAGGCTCTTCAACGGAGTAAGTAGAATGGGCGGCAAAGCGCACCCCTGTATTTCCCCCGATATGACCATTGACGAAGGTAGTGGGAAAAGATGTAGCACGATGAGGTGCCAGAAGTGTCGTATGGTCATTAACAAAAGCCAGAATCACAGGCAGCGTGTCGATGAGTTGTTTCTCAGCCTCCTGTGTCGTGATACCACATCCAAGCATTGTCTCAGCGTTCTCTCGAACAATTTTCTTCGTTTGGCGTACCAGGAACTGCTTTTCAAAGTTTTGCTCCTTTATACAAGCGCCAAAAAGCGAGTGGCGGAGTGTTCCAATGAGTGCAGATTTCGACGTCAACCCTGTTGATCCATTTCTTTGTTTGAGAACAGCTCTCCGAGGACAAGACACTGTTTCACTCACGACTGTTGGTGTCATGAGCAAGTCAGGATGATGAATAATAACCAAGTCGTCATGGTCACTACCTGCAGGTGGATGACTGTGTAGGACGAGAGGCAGCGCTGATGCATCCGTCCGATATTGCCCGGTTAATGAACAAATATGAATTTCATCACCTTCTTCCACAGCAGTGTAGTACCACTGTCCTCGGAGTTGCAAGTACCCCGCTGCCGGATAGTTGATTTTAGGGGGTATCAGATGAGCTGGTTTCATCATTTGTTCGCCACTCTCGGTCGCCGTTTCCACTACAGAGTTTCTGTGAATCTTACTCTTTTCGTCGTGCTCTCGTGTCATCTTATTGGTCCACTCGGCTAATTGTAGAGTCTTGCGAAACTGTATTGAATCTTGTTCGACCTGCAAGATTTTGTACCGCGAGAACTTGATGAACGAAAGGCCTGAATTGGTGCCATTGATGTTTCTTGGATTCTTAATGACTTCCTGATGCAACGGCTCGTATTCATGTTGTCGACTTGCAATTGCGTGTTCTAATTCATCAAAATCTACATCAGGAAACTCTCCGAATTCATCTTCCACTATTGGTGGTTGTGTGAGAACCTTGACCGATGTCTGTGTTTTTTCGTTTTGCGCAGCTGGAACGAACGAGGTGTTAACACTGTCTCGTAGGATATTTCGAGGCACATTGCCTTGAACCGGTAAGGGCTTCAAAGACTCGACTTCAGTGTCCGTCTTTGGCTTGTCAATGAGGCTACCCTTCGGTCCATGTGCAATAGCCATATTCTGTTGCGACGACTGTATCGACAATAATTGATCCAAGCATGACATATCCACCTGATCGAATGGAAAACTTCCAAATTCATCCTCCTCGTCTTTAAGATGACTTGTTGATGACTGAGATTTGATTTCGTTTGGTGGAATTTTTGTTTTATCGTCTGTAACATGTGGAGCATTACTAGAAGTTGGTTGATTCGTCGTTTGGGCAGTTGTAACGCTTTGGAACGGCCGGTAAGATTACAACGTAAGCAAAAATCTTCGTCGTTCTTTCTGCAAACTTACTGGGATCTTGTTTCTATTATAGCTGATGAGGAAGATGCGTGATTGTTGATCCCTTGTGGCGAAACTTGGGCTCTACTAGTGTCTGTTTTCGCTTGTGCATCATTCTCCATTAACGGCGGTGATGCGACGGCAAGGCTCGCGACTTCCTTGTCAAGAGACAACTGTGGAGTCCTTCTGTTTGGTGAATGTTTTAGTTGTCTGAGCAAGCTATCAAAGGCTCCTTCCCTTGTGGTTGGTGGCGGCGTTTGGCATGGTCGGCCGTCGACCGTTGGTTCTGTAGTGCAGAGTCGTTTGTTGCTGAGAAGTGGAGGCATTTGTTGGCGTTGTCGTCGACAACGAGACGCTAAGGAGGTCTTTTTTGACTTTGGTCGAATGGTTATCAAGTCGTCCTTGCGTGGATTTTTGGTGCGTTGTGTGGCGACTGCAGAAGGGGACACACCGGCTGGCATTCCCCTTCTATTGTCTTTCTGCAGTATCTTTAATAGGGCATTGATTTCTTCCTCGCCTCGATCGATTTTGTCGTCTTCTAATTTCCTCCGAACTTCGTCTAGTCCAACAACTCCATGAGATGAGCTTTCTGTGATGGGTGTTGTGCCTAACGGTACGTCGGTCACTGGATGGACCTCGTTCCATTCAACAATGCAGTCCTGGCTCATTTCCAGGAGTGGTTCCACCATACTATCCTCCATGTCGACATCTTCACTCATAATGATGTTGATTAAGATAACGCTTGTGTCATGGAATGATGGGTAGAAAGAGAAAACCGATTATGGCATGTTATGTCAACTTGAGCTTGTGCTTTTTTTGTTACCTATCCTTGGTTTCCACACAGTCAGTGCTTTTCCTGATGGAATCGGCTGTTGTGAAATAGCGCGAAAATTTGGAAACGATCGTAGAAGTCCATCAAATCGGTTTCTGACGGTTACAGTCAAAATTTAAAACTAACAGTTTCCCTACTTACTCGCCAAGGCGTATTCTGGGGTTAGGAATCGCCTTCCAATACAAGTAACTACTGTGTACTCGACTGTGCTGTTGTCTTGCTTGGCCCTTCTCCCCATGGCCTGGCCCTGTGATCACACACATTGATGACAGGTCGTGATTTCTAGTGGACTATTTTGGATTGCTTGTTACTATGAAAGAAAAGCGCTGCCCATTTTGACTCATGATGCACTTGGGTAGAAGGGGTGCAAGTTGCACTCATTGACAAATGCCCCTTCTCCGCAAAGACAACGTGGATACAGTGTATCAAGAACAAAAAATGGATTGAGTGTGAACCAGGGAGGGGGAAGAAATCTTCACAATCAGTGGCTCCAGGTCCTGGTAAACGAATCGACTACCTACCAATGGTTGTCCATTGCTTTTTGTCGGCATTCTCGAATTGGACATGATAGACAAAGGAATAGCTTACTATTGGTGGTATCTCTTTTTTGTCTCTCTGTTGATAGTGACCAACCCGACTTCTATTTCGCCGTCCGTTCGTCGCCTGTAATCCCGGCAATCGATTCTGTCTGGCCGTATCCTCGTGATGGGGAACGGATTTCCCTTCACCATTTATATGATCAAGATCGATACGTAGTCCAACATTTTCCATCTCTCCCATCACCAACGTTGGTAGGCTTTGTTGTCCAGGATCAGAAAAACCATGGGAAAGAAAAGTAAATCGAAGAAACAAAACAAAGAGGATCGCTTCGCCGCCGCCGAAACGCGACCTCAATTCAGGTCGTTGAAAACAACAGAATCCAAGGTCGTCCTCGATGAACGATTTTCCTCTGTCCTGACCGATCCAAGATTTCAATTGGAAGGCAAAGACAAATATGGACGAGGCAAAAAGAAGCAAGCCGTCAAAGAAGAATTGAGTGCCTTTTACACTATTGAGGAAAAGGATGACACAAAGAAGCAAGTGGAAACGGATACGGACGAGGAATCGACAGAAAAGTCCCCTGTCAACAACGACGATGCCGACGATCCCAAGGTGGTGGAAGATCCCGCGTCGAGAATTGCGTACTTGACAGCATTTTCTCGTGGAGAAATCGAAGTATCAAGTTCGTCCGAAGACGACGACTCTTCTCGGTCATCCGATGATGATGATAATGATGAGGACGACGACGATGAAGACCCCGTTCATGGTAAAGCCGGCGTCCTCGATCCATCCAACAAAGATGAAGAGGTTGAGATTACGTATGACGACTCACCATATCTGGTAGCCACCAATCTTGATTGGGAGAACATACGAGCTATGGATATATTTTCCATTGTTTCGAGTTTTGCCCCGCCGGGTGCGGTCAAGAAAGTACAAGTCTATCAGAGTGACTTTGGAATGCAACGAATGGCAAAGGACAAGCTGGTGGGACCAACCGATATTTGGAAACGAAAAAAAGTTAAGAAACAATCCAAGAGTAACGACAGCGACGATGAAGAAGGGATTTCAACACAAGGAGAAAGTGACGAAGAACAAGATGACGACGATTCGGAGGGGTCTATTCAAGAAGGTAGTGCTGAGAATGAGTCTGATTCTGAAAACGACGATCAAGCTCTGGACCCAGAAGAATCCAAAGGCTATGATGAATCAGATTTTGACCCTGAAAAGCTACGTGCTTACGAGGCTTCGAAACTAAAATACTACTTCGCCATTATAGAGTTTTCCAAACCCGAATACGCCGACGTGGCCTACAAAGAGGTGGACGGCATGGAATTCGAACATTCAAGTTCTGCCATCGATCTACGTGCTTTGCCTCCTGAAGCCCTTGATGATGTCGTAAAGGACCGTCCCATGCGAGATGAGGCCAGCTCGGTTCCTAGTAACTACGATCCTCCCGATTTCATCGTTGGCGCCTTGCAGCAAACCAAAGTTCAGTGCACATGGGACCAAGGCGATGTCGAGCGAGAGAAGAAACTCACCAAGTACGGGACAGGAGAATGGCAAAATCTTTCAGAAGCCGATGAACTAAAGGCCTATTTGGCGTCGGATGCATCCAGTGACGATGAGTCTGATGATGAAAAGGGAGCCAAGGGAGCAAATTTGAGGAAACTCCTTGGACTCGATAGTGGAGATGAAAGTGAGAAGAGTGGTCATTCACGTGGGGACTCGTCCAATGATAACAGTGACTCCGAGCAAGAAGGCGAGAAGACTTTGAAATTCGTTCCCGAGACCAAGAATCTCGAGCAAAAGATTCGCAACAAACTAGAAGCAACAGAGGATACCACCACTGAACTGACTCCGTGGCAAAAATATCAAGAGAAACGAAAGCAAAAGAGAAAGGAGCGCAAGCAAGCCGCAAAAACTAGAGGTGCTACAGAAGGCGGTATCAAGACGAATCAAACACATGACAATGACAGTGAAAGCGACGATGAAGACGACTTCTTTATGGAATCGAAGAAAACTACAAAAAGCAAAAATGAGGTTAAGGAGAAATCTAAGCCAGCGCAGAGCTCGAACCATGAGCTCGAATTGCTCCTTGCCGGAGAGAATGAAGTTGAGGAGGCACGGGACTATGACATTCGTGGAATACAGCGGATGGAAAAAAATAAAGACAAAAAGCTTCGGGGTACCAGGAAGCGCAAAGAGGACAAGATCACTGAAGATGTTTCTGGCAAAGATTTCAAAATTAATGTTGAGGATAAAAGATTTGCGGCAGTACTTGATGGCTCCGATGATCGCTTCGGTATCGACAAGACTGATCCAAACTACAAAGAAACATCCGGTATGAGAGAAATCCTGTCCGAACAAACAAAACGCCGCAAGAAAAAGCGCAAAACCCAACAACAAGGCGACAGTTTTGTGGCCGTCCCTGATGTCGGAATTGAGGAGAATGCTAAGAGTGCTGGTGCTTCGGCCCTATCGGCACTTGTCCAGAAGATTAAGACTCAGGTTTCGGCGAGATGAGTTCTGTCGAGAGAGTATAGTGTATACAAGGGTACAACCTGGTACATGTACGATGAGAAGGGGCCACAGAGTAGATAGGTCAAACTCATCAACAACCTTTTTTGTCGAACCCAAACAAAAAATACCCAAGATACTACTATAGAACATAGTTTTTACGATGCAGCTTTTGACCATGAAAAAACGTCGACCCCACGCATGTAACAGTACCAAGCTGTACTGGGGTGCTGCTGTCACGTTGAGTCGCACAGTTTGTCTTCAAACCGCTTTCTAACCGAAGGCCCTTTTCTTGTTACGAGTGGTTGATGTGTTCCGAGCTAAATTTTCCCTCGTCAAAAATGTGGCAGGCGCCATATCCGCTTCCGTTCAATGTTCTCGTTGGTTTTTGGATGACCCGAGTGTCTTTTTATTCCGCCATTCGCACGCAACAAAATCCACGCGGGGACATCACCAACTTTGTTTCTACCGGTAGTTGTGTTGCTTTTGTTTTGTGAGGCTGGGATCAGGGGAGCAAGACGTCGACTTGTGTTTGAGCTTCAGCAGGTTATCAGAAGTCGTTGTTTCGGCTGAGTATTGCAGCCTTCTAAAGGTATTTGCCTGAGAAATCAAGAATCATGACAGCCCCACTTCCGAATCGGCAAGCGGCGGTCACATCGGCTAACACTAAAAGCACGGTCAACCTGGGGTCGTTCGTGGTTGATCCGACTTTCCTTCAAAGTCAAACAATACGGGGTGCGTCGTTCATTGTCTCGTCTCGATTTTGTTGGTATTTGTTTGTGCTACTTTGCTCACCACTGACATCAACTCTCTCTGCTGGAATCCATTCATAGTGTATGTGAGGCTCAAGCCCCCGGAAGAAGAATCCGGCGGCGACCAGGCCCATAAAAAACCAAGAGATAGTAAAAGGGCATGGAACATACAAAAAACGGGAGCTCTCGATACTCTTGTGCAGAAGGGAACTGCGCGGAAAGTTGAAGGGCGAACAGTTTTTCACTTTGACCAAGTATTTGATGAAGATGCCAAAACTCCTTTGCTCTACAAGAGCATCGCAAGGTCCATGGTTCATACCGTGATGGATGGAAAACACGCCACAATCTTTGCGTATGGTCAGACTGGTGCCGGGTATGTGGAAATCTGCCAGCGCTGTGATATGTCTTCATTCCTTCCTCACCTTTTCTCCTTCAAATTGTTGCAGGAAAACTTTCACCATGCAAGGAGATGGAAAGGCACAAAGTGGACAGGCAGGTATAATTCAATTGGTTATCTCTGATTTGTTCGTTTTTCACGAATGGGCGCGAGTTCACGGGAGTACATTATCAAGGTCTCATACGTGGAAGTATACAACGAAAGAGTTCGGGATTTGCTGGCTGAGGACGCTGGGGATAATGCATCGCAAGGTACACCACAAGGCACGCCAGTCCTTTTCAATGTTCCAGAGATACAGATCAGAACGAGTGCAACTGGGGAAGTCACCATGAACTGTATCACAAAACAAGTTCATACCGTCGAAGATGTGATCGAATTGCTCATGTATGGTAACTCAAATCGGGTCGTTGCCAAAACCGACATGAATAACCACTCTTCAAGAAGTCACGCCATTTTTAGATTGACCGTTCAAAGTGCTGAAAAAGGCTTAGGCATGGGTGCCGATGTTGTCCGAATCGCGGACTTCAACCTAGTGGATCTAGCGGGATCAGAAAGTACAAAGCAAAATTCATCAAACGGCAAGCGACAAAAAGAGGGAGCGAAAATAAATCAAAGGTGCGTACTGTCTTGACGCAAATAAACATCCATTGCTGTGCTTCTTCTCACGATTGTCCTTATTGCAGTTTATTGTCTCTGTCCAACGTCATCAACGCCCTGAGTCTACCAGACAAAAAGCGACCCAAGCACATAAATTTTCGGGACTCAAAATTGACTAGAATATTACAACCTCATCTTTCTGGAAATGCAGAAATGGCTATTATCTGCTGTGCTTGTCCAACGAAAGCTTTCATTGAAGAAACACGGTCAACACTGAAGTTTGGAGCTCGGGCAAAACTTGTGACGGTGGCTCCCAAGGTCAATGAGCTAAATGACGATTCTGCCTTAATAAAAAAGTTACAAGCGGAGCTTGAACTGGCAAAACAGCAACTTGAAGACTACAAAAGATCAGGTGTGCCCGCGGACCAACGAATCAAAGCGCCAAATCGTATCGATCCCGCAAAGCATCACGCGACTACTGCAAATTCCACAGTTGACGATGACGACATGTCGTATGGCTATGAGGATATGGATGCAGGTCCAGGTCATCGCGAGTACACTTTTGTATCAAATCAAGAGCTTCCCCCTCCCGCACAATTTGAAGAAGGAGAGACCGTTCCTGGAATGGGCGGTCGCGCTTATGTAATGCCCAAAAACCAGGAACTTCCGCCAGAGATGCAGAGAGATTTTGGAACAGACAGTGACCATCCATCGCCAGTACCTGCGCCTAAGCATGTCATGCCAAAGAATCATGCTCTAACCGATATTCCTCTTGGATTTGGAAAAGAGTCTGGAAATTTGCATAGCCGAAGTGGGTCAGAGAGCGACGATGATATGTCAGAAGATGTTGCCTCGATGGACGATCTGCATAATTCGGCTGTCTTTCAACTCGATGCTGTGGATCCTGCTGAGGCTAAGGCAGTGAGTCGGTATCTTGATGGAAACAAGCGAAGTGATGCCAGTTCTGAAAATATATCCGATATTGAATCCGACAATGCCGGTTCGTCGGGACGTTTTAGCTCAAAACAGAAAAAGCAAACGGCTGATTTAGGAAAGAATGGAAGCAAGCACGACCAGACAGGTCCGACCGAGGACGAATCGCTCGACGGTCCAGTAAGTAGCTATGCTGCTGTTTCGCTAAAGTTTGGCAGTGCCATGAGTAAGCCCGAGACGATGCGGGCTACGTCCACCAAGGGTGCGAGATCCAAGCATTCAACTGTTGGGTCGGTGGACAATTTTCATGTGAAGCATGGTACAACGGTTTCCTGGGACACTATGGACTTGGGTACAATGCAACCTGAACAAGCGGGACGTCCGCTTAAGGCTATTCAAAGTTTGTATCGGCGCGAAATACCGTTGCCTGAGGAGATAACTATCATGCGCGTGGCAATACTTGAGGACAACAAAGACAACATGTGTCTGACGGATAAGCTGAATGACACCGAGGCGCGGGCAGCCTTCTTGCAGAATAGGCTGGAAACGGCGGATGATTTAGTGGAAGGAATTTTTAAGGATCTGGAGCGTGCCAGATTATGCATTCATGACTTGGTCTATCGCAATGCGCAACTATCGGCGAAACTGAAGGAGAAGCATCGCGATGACCTCAAGGAAGAGTATCAGGCAAAGGAAGTGACTGTCGAGCAGTATTGGTTGTTGAAAGGAGCAATGTATATTGGGCTGTTCTTTTTTATATCCGGGGGTTACGAATTCTTCATGGCCACAGTGTTCCTAGTGTGGCTGATATTGGAAATCAATTTGGGTTCGTTAACGTAGTCTTCTGTTATAAGAGCTCTGCGTTATCTGTACACTAATTAACTTTAAAGGGGTACCATGTGGAGTTCGATGCCTGAATCTATTCGTGGACAGTAAATTGCACAGGAATTTCCTTGACGAAGGATGATTTCCCATAAATATCAATTCCTTCGTTCTCGAGAGCGAGCTTAGCATCCTTTAAGACATCAGGCAGATGATTTTCTAACATTGCCATCATATCTGGTGCAAGAGGACTTGTGACACAGATTCCTTGAGGACATATTTCGTTGGGAGGGATTTCCAACTTGACGAGATGGAGACACGTTCGTTCTGGAAGCATTCCTCGTTCATTGCGCCATATCTTGTTAACTCGATTATCGCCATGAGTGGAATCACCCAAGATTGGATGTGAAAGTCCGTTTAGGTGCCTTCGAATCTGATGCCATCGACCAGTGTCCGGTCTTGCTAGCACCAGGGACGCTCTAGGGCGGTCAATAGTTCCAGCGCCATTATCTTGACCAGCAAGGAAACGAAAATGGGTAGTTGCATTATTCAATTTACCAGATTCATCCTTGATAGGTCGGTCCACTGTGAACCAGCCTTCTTTTCGAAAATCTCTGCCCTGAAGGATCCCTTCTCCTCGAACCAACGCCAGATAGGTCTTCCGACTGGTGGTTGACGAAAGAGCATTTTGCAGGATAGCCGTGGCATTGACGGATGAAGCCTTGGTCATTAGTAAACAACCACTGGCTCCTCGATCGAGTCGATGAATCAAATTGACTCGTTGGCCAATCGCTTCTCGAGTTCTTTGTAGCATTGGGACCTGAGGTGCTTGTTTCGGTGATCGCGATCCGCACCAATCCGAGTGATGACACACTACCGAGGGTGGTTTTGACACAATCACATGATGTTCTCCTTCCTCTAGGATAGTAACACAGCCATTGAATACAAACGGTTCAGCTTCACTGACAGTTCGAATGGACAGGGTAGTTGTTGTAACTGGACGAGAAAAGGTACTTGTACCTATCCTCCCATTTTGAATCGTCCGAAAGGAAAAGGAGCATCCTACGCGGAAGGAATACAAGACGGATAACATGCTTGTGACTGTTACAAGCAACCCACGCGACAATCTAGGCATCTTTATGTCAAACTCCCTAACCTAAACTGCAAGTTATTGACATCGTTGTACAAAAAGAAGAGTGTATGAGTGCCATCATGTGCACAACCAACTGTACGCCGTCCGGCAACAACCCACGAATTAATCTAGCGAAATAGCAATGGGTCCTGACAGTTCAAGATCTTTGCATTTGACGACCGTAAGCTGACAAGTGACGCAAACGACAGGTACTGTACTACCAATGCTCAAACTCTTTTGATCTTCGTTCGCAGTTGATTGTGAATAGGTAAAATGTGTAAAAGTTTGATCATATACCTAGTATTTGATGCACTATGCGTAGTTGCGTAGATGCCCGATTGAATTGACCGATTGATCGGGTAAAGCGTTGATGACTCCAAGGACCCTAAATTCTCTCGTGTCAAAGAGAGAAATGGGTCAACAGTTGTCAATTGTCAGTTCAACTGAAGTATTCTTATTTTGTGAAATATTAAACATCTTCTTTCGACAGACAAGAAAAATGGTGTTATCCATAACTCGTCATGTATTGCCAACAGCCATGCGATGTAGATCTCGGTGGTCACGATCGCTTTCCATTGATACCAGCACCTCTTGTGCCTTTGATCGCGACCAAAAACGAAAACAACGGAACAACGCCGCTCGAGCACACTTGGCCTGGAAGGATACCGACGATGCGGTGGATTACAATTACTTTCGGCAGGAAATGGCATACCGGCTTGTTGATCGATTGGATGATATCAAACGTGACGAAGGGTTCCCCTTGGCTTTGGATATTGGGGCCGGACCTGGATATATTCACAAGGCCATTTGCTCGGATGATGCCTTTGTGGGGCAAGGTGGCATTGGAGGGGTGCGCAAACTGGTTCAAATCGATTCGAGTGATGTGCTGCTACATAGAGATGAGTATGAACAGATCAAGGGTTCTCACCGATGTGATACATATCGACTCCATGCCGACGAAGAGGGAAAGTTGCCATTTCCAGACGGTACATTTGATTTAGTTCTCAGTAGTCAGGCCATGCATTGGATTAATGATCTACCAGGTCTTTTCAAGGAAGTGAAGGTACGAAATGATCTATGTTATTATGCCTCCTGCCAAAACCCAGAAATTCGCCATGTCTTACCAAAAGCATCGCCACCGCCGTCAGAGGGTATTGAAACCAGACGGATGCTTCATGTTTAGCATGATTGGGGGTACAACCCTTCCAGAACTACGAGTAGCCATGGTTTTGGCCGAGTTGGAGAGGGAAGGAGGAGTTGGCGCGCATGTTGGTCCATTTGTGGAATTGTCGGACGTTGGTTCCTTGCTCCAGGGCGCTGGGTTTTCACTTCCGACCATTGATGTCGATACTGTTCGAATCTCGTACCCGAACGCGTTCGTTTTAATGGAGCATCTTCAAAGAATGGGAGAAGGAAATGCTTCTCTACGTCGGCAACCTCACACTGGAAAGGACGTCTTTTTGGCAGCCGCTTGCATTTACGATGAAATGTTTCCCGTGCCGGAGGAGGATTCTGTGGAAGGATCATCGGTGGAAGCCTCGGCACAGGTTATTTTTGCAATAGGTTGGACACCGCATAGTTCACAGCAAAAGCCTTTGCGGCGAGGCTCGGCATCGAATCGAATAAGTGATCTTGGCGTAAAGAAACCTTAATCGAAGAAAATCCTTACTGCGAGGCGATGAAGCAAAGGAAGTCTCACCGATGAATGCAATATTACCATTACAGTCGACAGTAAAATAAACGCACGCATCAAGGTTTCCCAATGGATCGACACTTCTTGAGAGAATCCAAACATCAATGAAGTACTTCTCATAGAGAAGAATTTAGATGGAGCGGCTCAACAACCTGCTTGATTTGGGCGCTGCGTGACAGGGAGGACTGGAGGCTTGTTCAGTAAAGTCGGAAAAGTAAGTGAGAGGTACGTGAACGCATTGTTGCTACCTAGAAGACATCCCGTCCCAATAACCTGTAAATCAATAATTGCCAAGGCTACTGGTAATGTACGAGCGAAGTGTGCTCTAAAGATATCTTTCCAAAATGGACGACGATCCACCAACTTGCGATTCGTGGCCTAGTCGCCCGCAGAGTCTCTTGGAGAAAATCTGTTCTACCGAAGGCTATCATGCAGACAATCGCCGCTGCCAAAGCTATCTCTTGGCGGGGTACTAGCTGGCGCCGGTACACTGTGAGGAGTCATGCTAACGAAAAATGTTGCAATCAGAATATGGTTATCCGTTGTCAAACCAAAACATTTCCAAGGTCGCACGTCGAATCATCGTTAGCAGTTTAGGTCTCATTTCCTAGAAACCTCGAAACTCCACAACACTCACAGAAAACACACGTCGACCAGAACCATCGTATGGTATCGCAATTTTTGTTCGACGAATGATTGAGGAAACTCAACATCAGGACTTTGAAGGCATTTTACCGCTAGAACTAGAACGCGTTATCTGAAACCATTTTATTTAAAATTCACCAAACTGTGGTGTGGATTCTACTATCGGGGAGCTTTATCAAATATCGCAACGGGCTCCATCCATTCACCTGGGGAAGGCCGACGATTACGCCAGGGAGACTTGAGGTCATCCTCTTCTTCATTGTCAGAAACATCTTCAACAATCAACGGTGACCACTTTCTTCGTTCCTTTATTGTTGTTTGCGCTTGTTGTCGTCATTGTAATCTTCTCTGTATCCACCCCAGGCTTCAACCCATTCGTTTGTTTATTCTCACTGCCAGTACTAGATTCGCGCTGTTCTGTTGCCGTTGATGGCATGCTTTCGACAGATCCTTGTGCAATCGTGGTGTCACGACGAGCCACGTTGACAAACTCCTGGTTAGATTGAGTCTCAATCACCTTTTCATTGGTTTTCTGAATTGGAACACGATAAATTCTCCCATCAGGTCCACGCATCAAGCGATACATTGGTCCGTCGTCAAGATCATGATCCTCATTCCCGTGAGATGGATAGTAACCACTCATTCCACCATCGTCGTCCCCTCTCAAGAACCTCAACGCATGATGGTAATCCTGGCGTTCCGCCTCCCTTTCAAGAGTTTGTCTTTGAAGAAATGTTTGATACTCGTCGTCACTGAACGGATGCTGACTACGAAGGCGCCGGGCTTGTTGAGCGCGGTAGTAGCGCTCCAACTCAGCGCGTCGTCGCATATCCTCTAATGCCACCGCACGTCGCATATTCTCATCATATGAACGAGGGGTATAATAGTAGTAGTCATCATCGAGAGTCGAAAGAAATGGGTGAAGCAACATTATGTTTTGTTGTACTCTTGGCGATTTTGCTGTTTCGAAAAATGTGAGCCAAAAATACGATATACGGACTTGCCAAAATCACCTTTCTATCGAACTCCAAAGAATCCAGGACTCAATGTAAGGGGAAGGTATGTACCAAGTCGAGAATCTATACCAGGTATACTAATGGACGATAGACCTCATACTCGGTCGGTGCGTCGCCCATGTTTTCATTGGTGTCCTTTCAAAGCAAGTGATTGGTGAGCGCGGGGATTTTTCTTTCAATTGATGTGTTGATGACAAAGTAAGTTTTGCAAAGATCAAATTGTGATGGACCCAATAAATTTTTATTCGATACTTCTGGTGCTCATCGGATTGTTTCACCAGTTCTCATTTAGTTTGGGGTTGTTGCAAGGTTCGCCATGGCGTCCAATTGGGCATTGTCGAGCACTGCATGAAAGCACAAAGGAGGAACTTCCCAACGGAACAGCAGGGTCTTATCCAACAATCAAGTCACAATTTTGCATCAAGGGAATTTCTCCTGCCAAAGTGACCCCACTGAATGAAGTTGTTTCGCGAATAGCAGGAATCTCATTGGAGGATGCCAATGGACTCGTCGAGATTGGGGCAGTTTGGGGTCGAATGGATACATTGAGCGAGGATGATATTCTAGCTCAGTACGACGAAGTCGCAGGTGACGAAGAGTTGTACGCTGACTTACCTAAAGGTTGGTTTGGTGGAGACTATGCTGCGGAGGATGACAATTTGGAGGAATACATTACCAAGATGGAATCTCAGAGATTCCGTAGAATTCTCACGCCGACGTTAGTTCAGCCAGGAACGGATGTGCGCATATATCCTACTCCCCGACGCTTTCCTGCTTGCTACAGCATTGACAAATCCAGCCTACTGTACCAAGATACAACTTTCCTGGTTGTCGACAAGCCTCCCATGTTACCGACCCAGCCAGATGCTAGTAACTACTACGAGAATTGCCCTGGCTGTGTTCAAGATATTCTAGGTCCATTTCAGGACATCCAGGGTAATACAGTCCGTCGTCCGTTGATTTGTCATCGCGTTGATTCTGTGGTGGGCGGATGCGTTGTTCTCAGCAAGGACAGGAATGGTCAACGTGTCTTTCAAGAGCTGCAAAGACAGAGAAAAGTTAAAAAGGTTTATCTGGCAGTAACGAACGTTCCAGTTCCTGTAGGTATGCATCTGCATTGGATGTGGTCGCCACAGACGGCTCGAGGAAAGGCTCGTGGACCACCGTGCCAACTGATCAGCCACGCTCCACCGGAATCTAGGAGGAAAGCACGTCAATTTTGGACTCGGTGTATCCTAGAAGTTACGAAATCTGAGCCCATCAATGTGAAGATCAATGATTACTATGACCCAGAAGGCAAACCGCACTTCCAGAGTACGATTCGACTTGTGACTGGTCGCAAACACCAAGTACGAGCGCAGTTGGCAAGTCTTGGTGCACCCATCATCGGCGACACTCTGTATCAGCCCCTAGCTGGTTTAACACTAGGAAACTTGGAATCAGATGAGGCTGCTATGGAAGAGGGCATTGCCAAGTGCAAGGTGCCCTCACAACCTATTGGGCTACAAGCGCATGCCATCCTATTCGGCGGAGTAAAAGCAAAAGCTCAGGAGCCCTGGTGGGGTTCTGGTGTGGAACGTAACCGCTAGATAATTTCCTTGGAATATTTGACGAGACCATTCTTGTATGTCTCCTAGAAATCTATGCTCTTAAGAGTAGTTGTGTGTCTACGGGATAGTGCCTACCTTCAGTTCAATCAAAATCGAATGGATGTCATAGTAAGACTAGTTTACATTATAGTTACAGTACGTGGGAAGAATTTGTCACCGGATTGCTTCGAGGGCCACATTTGTGCTGACTGCTGTTTGCATGAAATCTTCCAAAGATTCTGCCATAGCACGGTAGGACAATCCCTTTATCGGTGTCGAGAAGAATAAACTAATCTCGTCTCCTTCAAGGCACAAAAACGACCCTCGATCCCCGAGTCGCTTTTCAGTCAGATTGGCTGCCGCAACTCGTTTATGAAGCTTTGAAACTCCTTTTGCTGAATCCAAATCAAATACCATGGTCTTGAAGTAGAGCACGCCAGAGTAGTCATCGGGAACACCAATTATGATAAGAAATTTTTTGAAGGGTATGTAACAGAATCCATAAGCATCCAGACAAAGATCAAGATTTGCCTCCTTTCCTATTCGTCTGAGATACTTGCTGATAATCTTGCGGGCTCGGATCAACGTCGGACCACTCTCCGGTCGATGTTCTTTTTGTGAAACTTGCGTTCTCGTTACTATGGATACCGGACTCGACGACTTGTTCCCCATATTAGCTATTTAAACTTTCTTGAGATAAAAAGTCTTTCTTCTGTTGTTTCTTAGAACAAAATGTGATGAATGTGAGGCTGCGAAGATCTTGTGTATATGTGCTCTTCAGTATCTTCTACCGGTAGACGTGCTCGACTTGACGCTGAATCCCATCGCGACAGCAATGGCGCTTCGTGGATTTCTTGGGATCACTGGCGAAAAAGATGGGAACTTATTGCGACCACGTGTTGACAATTCGGTTGTTTGAATTACCACGTTTTGCAACAAACATCACGCACTATTCCTAAGTCACACCGAATTGCGACCGAAATTTCACGTATACCTTCGTACAACTTGTACCAAGTAAGAAGAACGTTGACGGACATACCAGGTAGTGGAAGGCTATTCACGAGTAAAAATGTTGCGAGCATGTACATGTTGCATTTATTCGATGGTTGTCCTTTTACAAGTACCTGTACAAGTATAAATAGTCCGGGATTTCTGACATATGCGAAGCATCGAGCAGCATGGCGCATCCATCAGATCGCTTCAATACGACAGTTTGAACATGCTGTGAATCACGGACTGGAGCGAAACGCCATCAACGTATCTTCACCTTTTTCTGGATCCTCGATTGGGCATGTTTTTGTTTCCGCTTCCAATCTATTGTCAATGTATGTCGTTCCTTGTTCCATGTTTCTTTGACATTTGGATCTTGCCGAAAAGCTTCAACGTCTTTCATGATCTCAAATCCATTGTTAAGAGCATAGAAACTTGTTGTATACTTAGTTGTGACATCATTAGGAAACAAGAACCCTCGCCTCCGCTTGTCTGGTATTGTGGCTGTCGATGGAACTAGGCTCTGATGAGAACTTATGTCTGGATTCTTGTCGTTAGGATTAGGCAGGCCCAGTCCTGATCCTTGCTCCTCAACAACTTGCGGTAGATCAAAGCCGAAGCTGAATCCAACGGACCCTTTGGGGTCGGATACTTCTGCTCGACCAAGATCAAACCCGAAAGTAAACATGCCACCAGCTGCTTCCCCCCCTTGGTTTGATGGCTTGACACTTATATCTTCTGCTTTCCATGCTTCTCTTGCTTCTCTAAAGAGTTCCTCCAGCTTCTTTTCCTCGTACAAAACCATGGGTTCTTCGTTCGGCGTTTCAATATCTGTTGCTATTTTGTTCGCCTCGTCCTTGTGTTCTGTAGGATCGTTGTGGTCTTGGGATTGCTCGGCATCCTTGTTCGTTTCCCCGTTCTCCTCCGGTCCAACGATCTCAAATTGTTGCGTTGAAGCATCGTTTGGGTCATATCGCAGCATAATTCCACTGGAACCAAAACCCGATTTATTTGGATGCTCCTTTGATGATGTTGTTGATGTCATAACATGATCAGGATTTTTTTCCAATACAGCTGGTTGTGTATCTACCATGTCTGGAAAAAGGCTGGAAAGAATGCCAAGATTTGTCGATACGTCGTTGCCTAAATCTGCATCGACTTGTTTTGAATCATGCACACGATCCTCATCATCCTCGTTTTCCCCCATAGTTCCATCTGTATCATGAATGTCAAAGCCAGCTTCAAACTCATCCGACTGAGTGACTGGCATGAATGGTCTGTTTCGCTGTATTGCGCCTGCCCCGTTTTCTTCATTACTGGAATCATCATCATCATCATCACTACTCCAATGATAGGTTCCAGACTGAGATTTGACGTTGACTAACATTGGATTGCTGGTCAATAGAGGAGACTCTTGAATGGTTTTTTCGACTTCTCGATTAGGATCCTGATCCTTGTGTTCGGCTGTCGTTGCGGGCACGTACTCTTCGGCTTTACTTTCTTCCGAACCTTCGTCTCCCTCGCTCGGCCGAGAACCGTCATCTTCCAAACTTTCATCGTCATCCGACCAAGAGTACTCGGCCTTGTTGACATCATCATCCTCCTTCTCATTTCTGACTGAGATAGATTCGCCGGACTCTGATGAACCATCATCGCTAGTTTCTGTCAAATGTGGGGATGAATGACTATCCTCATCCTTTTCAGAAGTAGTGGTCCCTTGTGGATGGATATTGGAAGCATCGCCATCATCAAAACGAATGTGAATGGCTCGATACATTACCGGTACCAACGAATCTCGAGTTTCCTTCTTGTGGTCTTGTTGTTTTCCTTTTTTTGGCGTTGTTTGTTCATCACCCGAACAAAGTTGGACCAGTCATTCACCACCCAGGGCTTGGTATCCACATGATAGGCTTCATCACCAAATTTTTTTCGAACACGAAGTCGTCGAGGAATTTGAGATTCGGTTGGCACCAAACTTGAATTCTTTGGACTCATATCATCGTTGTGCTCCGAACCTGGTTGTTCCATCAACTTTGTTGCGAGTCGATCACGTCTCTCTTGCTCAAGTAGTTCCAAGAAGTGAGGTCGTGCTGCTTGTACAACTAATCGACATCCCTTCCATTTGACATTATTAAACGTTGCAAAGAAGATTTCCAGAGCCGTTGTGGACTTATCAGGTGCGGGTTTTGCCATTGCTGATGCGGTTACATGACAATAGGGCTTTTCCAAAGAACTTTCGACCGAAAGGATTTCGACGCAATTCTTGGGTAAACGATTCAAAACGTCTTGGGCAGTCAGTCGAGGAGGATCGAGACCTCCTATGTAAATGCGCTCGGGGACAGGAGTAGAGCTAGCTGTAGTTGTAGACATTGTTCTTGGGCCAACGAAAAATGATAATAACCGACTTCCTTGCAGTGAATTTGATGCAGTGGTCATGGTGGGACGAGGAAGTCAATATTGGACTAAATCGACCAACGGACGGCATACAAACGCAACCACCGGAAGCAATTTTTTTGATCTCTCATCGCAAATCGCAAGTAGCACACACATGCCACAACACGGCAACACGGCCTCCCACGATGTGTGTTGCGTCGTCTTGACTAGTGAACAAGCGCATGGATGATTTGGAGGCTCCGAAAAGCTTTTTGCGTGATCCTTTGGGACATGCCGAAACCGAACCTTCAGCATGTGCAATGGGTGATGGGTAGGAAAGCCGGTCTTGCAAGATGTTATCGTGGATGAAATTTGAGGTTTCATTCTTTTGCAAACGATTATCAGAACCCAAAAATTGGGAAGTGACACGAGCCTCCACGCTTAGATGTGTTCAATGCTCTTGAAAATGTAATGTTGGAGGCAGTCATTTCTACCTGTCTTGCTACACTTCAAGAACGATGGAAAGGCTACATCATTTTTTGGTTCAATCAAGTCCATTATATTATGCAGCAAGGCAGGCGGGATCGGTTGGACCTACCAAAGACCTTTTTACATATAATCTCAAAATCTTCGCACTCCCAAGGCCTCACTTCAACAACATCGGGGTTCGTTCATTTTCAACTTGATTATTGAAGATCTCTCCTGTTAAAACTTGACGAGTTTCATTCCCCCATGTGCATCTTCCACATAACTGCGTTTCATCAAAAGACCTTTGTGGTCGACCGCCAAATCCGATGGAGCATCTGATGGAACCTCAGAAATCGACTCGTCGTTTGGGCCATACTCTCCCTTGGGACCCTTGCCGAATCCTTTCTTTGACGATTTCGCGGTCCAATCATCTGGCATCGACATGGAAAGTGACATGGAAAGCGAGAAGGAAAGGTCCATAGAAAAATCAACCCATTCCATCTGAAATATTTCCGAGAGGACTACCGATCAGAGGAGGACCCAAGGACATGACGCATCTACATGTGGGATAATTAAGGATACTCACCTCATCACTCAGCGACACTTCCAGAAGCAGTTCTTCGGAATACAAAACGACTTCCTCCAAAACTCTCCCAGGGCCGTTTCGGTGTCGGATTTGACCGTCAACACAGGCGGACAAGGTAGAAAAGGCTAGAACACTCACAGCAAGCATCGAGGAGGTAGAAAGAATCATCTTTAGTTGTGCGTGGGCAAGTCCGAACTTTATAAAAACGTCAACGAGTTGTTTCTTTTTGTTTTTTTATGAGGAATATTGGGAGAGATGTTTCTAGCAAACCCATCAAGTCTTGGAATGATCCCAATCCATCGCCCCTTACTGGTCAACGTGTACTAGAAACAAACCACACACGGTACGTTAGCCAACGGCATCCGGTGAGGGTCCACGAAATGAAATTGATGATACTCACATACATGTGAATACTACACGCCCCTACACAACATCTCGCTACGAATCATGTTATGACTAAAGATGTAAATGACATAGCTTATAATTCAATTCGTAACTGGATAGTTCCACATGAGAAAGTTCCAATCGTCCCTCTGCCTTCAAAATAGATTAGAAGGTAGATTTTGAGCAGCGGCGGCCAGACGCATGAACTACATGCCATGATCTTATTTGATATATACCAACAGCATCACAATGCCATGCATTGTTCTGTCACATCCACATAGTCATCCTATCAAGAAAGGCTTTTTAGTAGCCTAGTTCTTTTGTTTTGACATACCAGTCGCAACGACTACGGCGGTAATCATTGGATTTATTGAAGTACTTTTACTGCTTAGAATTGCCCCATGTGAAACATCATAAAATTGAATAGAACAATTCTCATGTTCACAAACAGTACAAACAGCATGGAGAGAACAATTTCGTTTCGTAGTCACGACAACTGTTGCTGTCGACAGGATCCGTGATCACTAATTTCGAAAGTCAAATCCTTCTCTCGACCCAACACGAAACGAGGCCCTGCCCTCTGAGGAGATATAGTTGCGAAACCAAGTTTGTGATGGTAGGATAGATGTCATAATCAACGGAGACCCACCAACAGCTTCGGTCAAGTCCTCCAAAAGTAAGAAATGGCATCCAAGGCGTCTCCTTCCCACAATCACTTTGCCCTTCTGAAAAGGGTTTCTCTTCGTTCAACTGCAGTTCAAAACTTTGCCCCATGCCTTATGGAACCTCCAGGTGACGTAGGCGTGGATTCGAGACTGGCTATTGAGGTACAAGTACTTGCGAATGCGAGATACCGGCGCCGGTCCAACCAACCAAGGTCGATAGTCGACTATACTCGATTCCAATTTCACTTTGGCAATTGATTCCTTCTTTCCATGTGGACCTTTTTCCATTGACTTTAACTCGAATCGTAGACAACCAAAATAATCTGATTGGAGTGGATCTGGTTGTGCCAACCAACTTGGAAAAATGGGAATCTCCCACACATGTTGGCGCCGTTGCGTCACGGTGCCAAATGTCAAACCGAGAACCTTGGTACACCTCGGAAATGCAGCGAGGCTGTCCCAACACTAGGATCATGCTTGGCTTGCAATATTCCAAATGTAACACTCTTTTGGCATAGAAAATCAGTCCACGATGCCACCAACTGTTTTGATTTCTCACCCCAAGTATCAGCTTTGACAATGGCCCTTGGGATTGCCATCGTTACCCAAGAAACTTCTTTGGAAGTTGCAATTCCCGTACCACGATCAAGCGACGCCTCCCATTGAAAGCAAGTAGCATGATGAAATTGGAGCAAAACAATAATCCAAAGGTAACGTACTATGGGAATCATGTAATGCATCGAGACGCCAAGGAAGGAGAGGAAATGCCAAACTGCAAAGTGGCAGCAGGTACGAAACAGTGGCAAATGAGGGGCCGAAAGAAAAATACCAGAAATCGTCATGGATGGATCGTACCCCTGAAAGAAGACACGTGGAAGTTGGAGGCGAGGAGTCAACAAAACCAATGAGGGCAGCAACACTTTGTCAACAATTCCCTGGTATTCTTGGAGTCTGCTATCGCTATCGCAAAAGACAACCCCATTGTCACTATCGCTAACTACTGACTACCTTGTACCTAGACTCTGTGGAGGAACATGTCGAGAATTCGGCATTCAGCAACTACTTCGATCCTACCGGTAGTTGTCTTATTGCTACTAGCTTTGTTTGCACCTACATTTTCCTTTGCTCCAATCCTCCCTCATTCCACTTCTTCGCGACTACCCTCGTTGACTTCTACATTTCGAATATTTTTGGCAAAATCAGGAACAAAGAAGAAGAAACCGAAAGATAATAATATTTGCGTCAATCGACAAGCTCGCCGCAACTATGAGATTTTAGACACGCTGGAAGCTGGAATCTCCCTCAAGGGAACCGAGGTCAAGAGTATCCGGGACGGGAAAATGAATTTACAAGATGCCTTTGTCAAGGTTTCCAAGGATGGCCGAGGATGTACACTTATGAATTGCCATATTGCCAAACACACCATGTCGGGTGCCTACTTTCAACACGAGGAAAAACGACCGCGACCCCTGTTGGTGCATCGATCTCAGGCTCGCAAGCTTTTGCAAGAGTCGGAACAAAAAGGCATGACCATTGTTCCACTCAAGGCCTACTTTAATGATGATAATCGAGTCAAACTACAAATTGCACTTTGTAGAGGAAAGAATGTTAGAGACAAGCGTGAGGATATCAAGGAAAGAGATATCAAAAGAGAAACGAGTCGCATTATCAAGAGCTTCAGAATATAACAACCAGCACAAATACAGCTACTACAACATAATTCTGCTCCTGCTATCTTTATCACGTATTTTTTAGAATTAGTATAGTAACCTTCCTAGTTCATGCGACCGGTGCAATTGGGAGCACCGCACGTGCATCTAAGGCTACCATCTTCCAATTGAAACTTGTAATCGTACGTAATCTCTTCACCAACTTTGATATCACGAGAAGAAAATACCATGATTTTCTTATCTTGCCCAAACTCGGTATCCACCGTAATGATCTTGGCATATGCATTTGGTTGACAGGAATGATTCATAAATCTTGCCATACATCCAATTTTGGTGGCATCAACAATGCGCTCCATGTCCAGTCGGAACATGTAGCATGATCCCTCCCCTGATATCTCGTATCGCTTCTCTCTGGTATCAGCAACCACTTGACGGACTATTTCCCCCATGTATTCGACAATCATCGAGTCCTTTGGTAGCTCCAACTTTGTGAATAGACCCCAACCATGAATGTGCGATCGTTTGGCGACCAATCGGTGCTCAATTGGCATAGCTTTCATTTCCCGGTATTTGACTTGGGTGCGGTTCCGGTCCGCCTTGGCCTTCTCCGAGTCTACCTTATTTTTGCCGCTGGTCTCGCTCGAGGCATTATCAATGGCAGCACTTCGCACCAAAGCCCTGGTGATACGATCACTACCACCACTTCGAGCAACCGCAGTTCCCCCCTCCGTCCGAGCACAACCGCTCGAGTTTTCGAGCTTTTTTTCGGCGGCAGCTGCGGCCCTTCGCCGTTGCAAATCAACAATCGATTCCTCCGATGGCTGAAGGTAACAGAAACGATATTGCGGAGATGCATCCGTTATTGGGGCTACAACAGCTTCAACACCTGCGCTGTGCTCGAGAGCATTGCGAATAGAATTGAGGCCGAATCCAAAAAACTGAGGGAAAAGATGAGTTAGAGAGTCGACTTGGTGGTGCAACAATCTCACAAGACGTTAATAGCCTTACCTGTGGACCATTCAAGCCGTACGTCTTTTTTCGACTAAGACGTTCCGTGGGTAGCTTCGACTGTAGATCCCCATGAGAATAGTACTCATCATTCACATCCTTGACTTTCTCGACCAATTGGTTAAAGATATGACTGAAGGAGGACGACTTGATTTTCCCCGTGGGATTATCGGCAGGTGTGATGCTAAAGATGGGCTTGCCGCTCGATGATTTCTCAATTTTGAGAACATAAACGGTACGCGTCCTAGGGCGAACTGCGGACCAGTAGATGCGAGTAGCAATGTACCCATGGGGCATAATGTAATCTTCGGAATGAAATCCATCTTGATCTTGCTCGATTTCACCAAGCGCATGGACTACCAAGGCCCCGACTCGCAGCGATAGGTTCCCTTCAGTTTCCCCCACATCTTTCTCTTGGAACGGTTTCGCTTTTTCCGGTGCGACAATCAAGGTTTTCATGAGTTCAATACTTGGGTTCTGAACAATGTCTTGCGAACTGTCTCTATGTTGCGAGCAGTATATGTGCTTGGAGGAAGAAAATACCGCGCCACAAGCGAAGGCACACGGAAAGTGAAAATTACAGGAACAGTTTGCCTTGCTACATCCAACAGTTGCCCCTGGTCTCCCGCATCCAAAGCAACGCAATTGAGACCCCCTTGATCTAGCTTTCTCCATGGCATAAATGAGTCCTCCGCTTTCCGCCTCCCACGTTTCAGAACTCCACAAAGCGCAAGAGGCGTGGACCCATAGACCATCTCCCATTGGCAAAAGTCTACCGACTCGAGCAACTTTCGGCTGGTTCGGGTCGGTTGTGCATTCGTGCACTGGATCCGGAAGACCTGCGTCATCGTCCCCACAAAGATGGCACAAGCAACATTCCCTTGCATCTTCCCATTTATTCTCAAAGTCATTTCTGCCGATAAAGTCGTTCCAGCCACAGAGGGGCTTGGCAAGCTTGTAATCCTGCACAGCCTTACTGATGAGTTCATTGGCAGGCAACCGCTCTTCCTCCACCGCTATTTCCACATCATGGTTGCCAAAGACCAAGGATTCAATAGTAGGCTTCAACTGTGCTTCAAACTTTTCAAGCCACTCATCCTTGTTGATAATGTTTCTATTCCTTTCACATCGTATTTCATCGTACGCCAACTCGACAGCACCAGATTCATGAGGCGGGGAAAGCAATTTAGCTACTCGATCGTATCCCTTGACATGTTTCTTCGTTTTGAGACCCATGGTGCGACACGCAACCTTGAGCCAACTTGCAGCCAACTTTGATATCAAGACACAAAACTCAATACGCCGCGCCGAGAACCCAAGTGATTCCAGTTTGAGCTTTTTGGCAATATGTATAAACCGGGTGGCTCTTTGCCCCATCCAAGCCGGTAGGTCGACGTTCTCTTGCCAAAAACGATCCATGAGATATCGAGGGTCTCCAAACTGCTCCTTTGCCATTTGCAAGAATCGTACACCCTCTAGAACAACTTTGCGATATTCGTCCCTCCAAAGGTTCCTAGTCTTCCAGTCGATTTGCTCCATTAGTTTCTCCTGTAGTTCCAAAGGTGTGTAACTGTCGCCAGCAATCAATATCCCATCTTGAACAACTCGCCAAGCGTCTTGGTACATGTGACCTCGTGAAATATCTGATGAGTGCTTCTTGATGCCACGTCGCTTGGCACAAGCAGGACAGTGGTATTTACTTGACTTTTTGGAGCTATCGTCGTCGGAAGCTCCCTCTCGTCTCTTTATATGTGCCAAGGCTTTGGGATCGCAGCGGCAGTGAACCTTGGCTTCGCAATCAAAGCATTGGACCAAGTCGGTATCTTCATCCCGCCAAAGGCCTGAACAGACACCACACTTGCGTGATCGTTTGTATTGATCAACTAAACCATCGCATCCCCCGCATCGATAGCAGAGATTAGGATCTCGGGACCAGTGCTTGAGGGAAGCGCCGTTCGGCTCCATGACATTTTTGCACTTTGAACAGTCCACGCATTGACCACAAATCCATAGACCGGGAGGAGCAGTGGGAAGCGGAGGGATCTAACAAATCAAGAGAGAACCCCCGATCGCACATTTCACAGAACAACATCTTGAGTTCATCTTGGGGAGTCTCCCCGAAATTTCACAGATTTTGCAATTGGGACAACGCCAACCTGCGGCCGATGAAATGTCCATGCAATGAATAGGTGCATTGACGCAAAATGAGTGAAACGCTTCCCCACAGTCCACACAAAAAAGCATAGTGTCTGAAGCACCACTACTAGCGCAGACGAAGCAACTATCCATCCATCCACAATAGAAAGCATCCACTGACTTGAGTTTGATAGCTTTGCAGGGCACACATGAAGCTTGGTCGGGTGGTTGCGAGCGAAGATCGGGCAATCGTATGGTGCTCACTTTGGATCCGGCGACTAAATTTTTTTTTCTGTTGTTTTGTCCTCTTGAACTCGGGTTTCTTCCAATTGCTTCGCTTCGGTGGCATTCTGAAAGTTTCTCTGGATGGCTTCATCATAGTAGCCAACAGGTGCTCCTTTGCCCATAACTTTCCACACGTTCTGTAAACATGCCTTGTAATATCGCTTGGCTTCGTTCCAAAATGTTGAATGGTACCGATTGAACGTCAGTGCATTTAATACCATAAGTTCAAACATTTCTCGAACCCAAGCATAATTCAAGTACTCTTCACGTTCGGCCCGAACAAGCATTGTTTGTAAATCCATTGGATGTTTGATGATATCATGATAGTTATGAGCAACTTTGTCAGTGACAGGCTCGGCAAAAAGAAGCATAGAATCCTCTTGTTGGAGTTTGTGGATAATGTCAAGGCATCGCTTTCGGCAACATACGCGGCACAGGAATTCCTTGCTGTAGATGGGATGGTCGCCGTTGGAGGTTTGTTCATATTCATCCTCATCGACGCCAGCACATCCAGCATGCACCCAGAGTTTGCACGAGTCGCAAGTTAACATGTCGACTTCGGTGTATCCCCACTGAGAAGTCTCTGGATGGTACCATGTTGGATTAACTTTGGCGATTGGTGGGATAGGATCATCGTTCGGTAACGTCGCTGGAGTGGTAAAGGTGTGATAGTCTGCAGGAGAATTGGGGTCCTCATATTTGCGTTTACGTCCTCGTTTCTTTGGTCGATTGGCCTGCATCCAACGAATTTGTCGTTGAACTCGTTGGAAGTGATCGTCGTCCCAGGAGTGGGCACAGTTGGGGCAGAATTGACGTCTGTCGTACGCTTTAACACACATTGAGCAGAGATCAAGCGACTCATTATCTGGAAATGAAAGAGTCGGAGGAAGCGATTGAGCATGACTTCCAAACGAAGTGTCCGTATGATAACAACCGCGGCACGGCACACATCTCGAGCAAACAAACTCATCGACTTCCAATCGCTTGTAGGCGTCAGGTGTCATCGGCGGATCTAGGCATCCTAGATGAAAGGATCCTTGACAAACGGTACAAGTGAGTTTGGTGTCACCCTTTCTCCAATAATCAACGCATCCCTTGCATCGTTCACGCAATATCTTGGCAGCTGCCGCATCTTTGGTGTTAACTGGTTCATTTTCGTCTTCTATGATGCGTAATCCCATGATGTAGGGAGCCAAGTCCACGTCGGTTGGATCCTTGCTGCCTTTATCGAGGACCCGCACCTTGTGCTCCTTGCTTTGTAAATTGATCCAACAGGGTTCATATTTTTTGCGTGCAGTTTCTGACAACTCGAAGGAGACCAGCCACTTCTTTTGGTGAAAGCTGTACTGGCGCACGTGTCCAGCCATGACATCGCCATACGGATAGTTGACATCGCTCCGGAAGACTTGAATTCGTTTCCCCAACCAACTGCTTCCTGCTGCGTTTGCCATTTGCCAAGCTTTCTCTGCATACCATCTGGCTGCCTCGTTGCGAACTCGTTGTATATTTCGTTCTTCTTCCATTGCCAGGGCTACTGCGGAGGCATTTCTCTTTTTCTTGTTCTTGCTGATATAATTGTCCACCTTTCCGTGTTCGAAGGGCCTTAGTGACTCAGGTGAATCTTTTACAGTAGCCACTTCCTTACTTCCAAAGAACTCCACACTGACAAAACCTTCCCGGACTTGATGCACATCCGACTCCATGACCATGGCAGGCCACCAGGCGTAGCCCTTGACGTGCGCCCAAACCAAGCGCTTTGCAATTTGGACTCCATCTTCCATTCTCAAATGAATCCAAGCACAGTTTTCAGAGTCTACTCGATCAGTACTTCGCGGTTGGTCTTGAAAGTGTACTTTGTGTTTGTGAGTGCACGGATCATACCGAACGATGCGTCCTTCTTTCCAATCGCTATGTTTGTCGTCGGCAATTCTGACTTTCCAGCCGACTTTTGCGCCCATGGCACCATTCGGATCCCAGTGTACAGTCGTTAGGTGGCTACCCTTAATGTTAAGCGTTGTTTCTGGGTTGGTGGGTTGTTCCATTTCCTCCTCCTCGTCGTCATCATCGTCCTCTTCATCATCATCCTCTTCTTGTTCGGCTTCGCCATCATCGTTTTCCTTGGTCTTGACATAGGCCTTGGAGTGTCGATCTACAGTTGGTTGCGTCAAGTCCAACGATAGCTTTGGTTTCTTGTTGCCGTTGTTGCTGGAAGGTTTTGGTGGCCGACCACGGCGCTTTGGATGGTGCACAATGACAGTGTCCGCCGGCAACAAGCCCATTTCGACCGACATGCTTAGCGCCTTGGGAATGGAATCGCAAGTTCGACCATTTGGGGCAATCCATTTGCGGCGCTTGCGTTTCTAAAGAGAGTACAGGGATAAAAGCTTATAAGGTACGAGATCCAGTAAACATTCTACTCTGCCGTGTATTGTACGTACATCCAATTCCACAGTCCAGCCCTCTGGAACCCCCCGTGCCTTGGCTTCTGCTAGGGCATTGGCCCGGTCCTCAGACGTCATTTCCCATCGTATAGTTGACATTATTTTGGTTGATTCACTGTGAGGTGGATTAATACTCTAACTCGCCAACGTTACTACTGTATTCCCTGGTCTTCTATACTGTTGTCGTCGTCGTCGTCGTCGTCGTCGTTGTCTTCGTCGTGGAGGTAGTCATGTGTCGTGGAGGACAATGGGTTGCAGAAACGACACGCTGCGGCCGAATCTACTCGTCGGTGAACCCGGTGATTGCATTGAAGAGAAGCGTTTTCGGTTGGGCGCATGATTCGTTTTCGCGTCGACCATGTCATCGCTACGACGTCATAGTGACACATTTTGCAGTACCCTATGCATTGGGCTTTATTTGTACAATACCTTTCATTTATTTGTTTTAACCGCCAAATACCTTTAATGACCACCGCATGCCACCTCAACTGAATGCGACGACAGAAACATTTTCATCTTTCATCTTTGCCAACTTGGCTCACTTTCTCTCTATCAGGTCAAAGGTGCTCTGCCATGATCTGTCGTCGCTGGAATGGTTTTCCTTACTTGTTTTGTTTAATGGCAGGGATGCCACGCTCCTTTATCACTGTCAGTTTGGCATTTGTCGTTGACAGTGCGTCCATCCATTCACCATCATGGACCAACCAAGCAAGTTTGCTTCGGATGCAAGCCTCTTCTACCATTGATTTTCAGTCGGATACATCTCAATTCGGACGTGGCGAGAGACACCTGTCGGCCATGGTCAACGAAGGAGATGTAGTGGTTTTTCAGACTGGTTCCTGGATGGTAGATGGAGTTGTGGTGGGGGATTCGACCGAACCGTCCTTTGAATATTGTCAAGTGGAAACGATTCAGGTAGTATGGACTCATAACTGTGAACATGGAGTATTGCGAGGTATTGCCTTGGACTTGCAAGACCAACATTTTGTGCCTGTTCACCCATTACAACCTGTGGAATTTGGGCCAGAACAATTAGTTGCCAGAATACCTGTCCAATGGATGGAGGATTCATCCCAAGCCAAATGTTTGGTGGATTTAAAAAGAGGGACCTTGTGGAAGACTATGGAGTAAAAAGAAAACTTCCGGCGGTTTTCTGACCAGGGATATCAATTTCGGCTTGTCCCTGTTACGGCAAAAACACGGAGGATGTAGTCTGGTACAGCCACCGTTTCGAACCTTGCTTTCCAAACTCTAGAAGTGCCGCGATTTGCGCCATAGGAAGAGTCCTTTGACAAAGTAGAAACCCCTCATGGCAGTTTGGAGACGAACAATACGTGTCACTTGATGGAACCATAACTGATCGGTTCTCCAACTCAAATGTCACGTTGTTGAATCTTATGCTTGGAGGACTGGGATGAAATCCATTCCTCCCGTCTTCTTACTAAAGTCGATTTCGCTATACGCTGTTTCGGCACTTGTACCTTGGCCTTCTCTATGTATGCCTAAAATAACCTCATCTAAGCAAATTTTGCGAGACGGGTACAACTACGTCAAACACAGCATCCAGACATGAACATCTACATCCCCTGTACTCGAAGTCAAAGGATAGACACCTTGACAGACCTCCTCTGAGGTTAAATTCATTGTAACCGTCAGGATCCGTGCACTCATCATTAACAGTAAATTTATAGGATGGGTTGCACGTGAGGACTGAGCGTTTAAGTGGTTGCTGGGCCATGAATGTTAAACATTTTCAGCTAGCGATTCTAATAACTTTTGTTAAATTGAAACGCCTTTCACGTTCGACACAGAAGTGTGGCCCTGAATGAATGGCCTCGTGAATGAAGTGGACGACCAGGCTTTATGATCTCTTGTTTTCCAGTAGTCGCGTCGCTGACTGTGCTCATACTTGTCTTTCCATGTAAAGTTAATGTAGCTTCGCCAAGTGCCATGTCACCTAGAGAAGGAACATGATACACATATTGAGTAGGCTGCTGTAGTCTTTATGGATCGACAACAACCCTTCTAGCAGTAGGACTCGATGAGAGAGAATTGGGATAGGTAAGAATGATCAGTGTCAAATTTCGGTGCTGATTCCATGCAGGACTTTTGCGCGAGTCATGCCGGGGCTCAGATTTTTCGACACGGCTACTTTCAAATCGTCAACAAGTTCAAATATTGTCGGTCTGTCCTCTGGTTTGAAAGCATGACACTTTGGGATTAGCTCAGCCAACACTGCTTCCGACGGACTCCGATCGTGGTATCGCGGATCAATGTACGCCGTGTCACCATTGCTGATTCTCTTCATAATGTTCGCGGTGTGCTTTTCCTCATATAGCGGGTTCAATCCAGTCAAGACTGTATACATGTTGTTTCCCAGTGACCAAACATCGATCTGTTCTGTCAATGGTTGATCCGTATATTCTTCAGGAGCACGCCATGATCCGTTACCTGGTCCATTCTTCCAATGGCAGTACTGGTTGGTGGTTTCATCAAAAAGACGAAACTCGGCTCGATTGAAGTCGTTCAGTTTGAGTCGAGTCTTGTCTTCGTTAAATAGATATTGACTTAGTTGCACATCATCGTGCACAATCATACCGTTTGGATATCCATGCAAGTCAGCCAAGGCCTCAGCCATCTCAAGAGCCAAAACAAGTTTTTGAATACCAGTCAAATCGTTTTGTGGTTTCAATACAGTCTCATCCTGCAGATTCTCAGGGTCCATGTAGCCTTCGTCGCCGCCAGTGACATCGCCTTCAATATCACCGTGGTAAAAGTATTCACTTAAAATCCCAACACCACAGAACCCGTATATGTCATAGATACGAGGACTCGCTGAAAGCCTCTCGGCAACAATCGCATCCATGCGAACGAATTCAAAATTGTTAAAAGATATATCAAGCTCTACCGAGATGTCTTTCAATACAATGTTTTCGAAGAGTTTACCGTGCGGGTGTATCATTGAAAAGACTTGGCGATAGGCACCCTCATTCAAATACTTGAACTGAGATGTTGGATTTATGGGATCGAGTTGATGAAATTCGTTGCAGTTTTGTAAGTTCAGCGTATGCTCCGCGATTTTGCGGCATTGATTGTACGTGGTCTCTACTTCATCCGGGAAAACATTGTCCAAACCCCGCAAGTAGTCATCGTCGAAAAAGTAGTAAGCATCAACATCGTCATCAGGGGTGACATCTGGATCGCGAAAGTCGTTCTTATGAGCGGAAAGATCTAGAGCAATGAATCGTCGAGCATCGTGATCTTCGAAGAAAACAATTTCCAGGCCTCCGTAATCAGGAAACCACCCAACCTCTTTGCTGAATCGATTGTTGCTAGGATGATGGAAAGTACCGATGGCAGGACGAATAGAAGAAATTAGAATTTCGTAAACGGGTTGTTGTTGTCGTCGCTCATTTCTGTTTCCTTGGTTCCCCATGTAGACCTCAGCGTGGACACGAGTATCCGGATTGGTGCCCTCCCGGTTTCTTGTTGAGTGTGATGGTAACCTGTTCAACTTTGAAGCTGCATAATTCTTAAAGCGTCGAGTCAAATTTATACGATCATGCGAAGATGAAGCATCCGATGACATGTACCGAAAGGAAACAGCCAAAATTATTCCCAATATTATAGCGATGCCAATAGTGTATGCAAGCAATTGAGACAAGAGGAGGGGATTTCGCTGCAGTCTTATCAGAAATCGCCGTATCTTTGCTCTCGCTAGCGTTATTACACCAACACTCGCACTCGACGCTTTTCGCCGCCTGAGAAAATTACTGGAGGTTGGTCGATCCGTAGTCCGTGCATCGAAAGAGCTCGCACATCCTGCTTCGGCCAACTCTAGTGCCTTTAGAGGATAAGTCGATCCTCGTTGCCGAGGACCACTCATTGTATCACCTTTTTTGTGCCTACAGTTAGTTTGGTCTCGACGCACCAAATAAAAAAGCAATCATTGCGGAACAGGCTTCACCGTCAACGTTTTTGTGCGCAATTTTGAATTTACACGTGACCGTTAAACATAGTTTGGGGACATACCATGGACAGACGATCCCAGGAAATCCTGGACTTTGGAGCCTTGCAGTGTAACTGGCATACCAAACGAACAGAAATTGAATACTACCGGTGAAGCCGAGGAGACGACGAGACCAAATACTGTTCAAAGTCAAGCAATAACATCCACAAGGCAGTCTTGCTTCTGGTCCTGCTGGAACCGTTTCGTTTACTTCTATTGGGATAATGAGTTCTTGACCTTGATTATATGCGCCATTGCCCTCGCCAACGCATACTCTCCACTGGGAGCGGAGTATTTAGCCAGTGATATAACAGCGTCATGGATTGCCGTGATTATCATCTTCAGTGAGTCCTGCCAGTACCGGTAGTGAAGTGAGATGGACTGGACTGGGCAGTACTGTGCTGCAATGTCCACTTGCACGCCTCCCTTTGTCCTCGATATCGCTTTGTCTCATTCTCCCTGGTTGTTGTTGTTCGACATTATTGTTGTGAAACATTCCACTGTTTACAGTCTTGTGTGATCTTGGTCTCAAGACTGACGAATTCCCTAATGCGTTCAAACAGCTCAAATTAGATGTGACGGTTCAAGTCTTCAATTTTTTGTTGTCAGTTGCATCGTGCATGGGGTCCGCAGATTTCTTATACGTTTTGGTTTTGGTTTTGTTTCGGAAGGTCTTGGCAATGGCATGGTTATTGGTGCATGTGTCCCAATGACTGTCAACACGGTTATCGATCTCATCAAAACTTCGGGAGGCGATGAATCGACTGCCATATTTAATTCAGCCTTTGGGAACATGATTGGGGTGTTCCTGAGCCCGGCTTTGATTTTGGGTTACCGAGGTGTTTCCTCATCGATCGACCTGGGCAATACCTTTATGCAATTGGCGCTACGAGTGGTACTTCCCGTGTTGGTCGGTCAACTCCTTCAAAAGTTTTCTCCCCCGGTTGTTGCCTTTGTCAAGAAGCATGAAGTCTCCGCCGAAGGTGCACTTTGTGCGCTGCCAACAATCTATAACCCAGAACCAGCTTTGGAATGCATGATAGAAAGTCCCTGCCCATGACTTCAATTGCGAGGTCAAGTTCAAAAGCCTAGCCCGCATGGATTCTGCAGTAGTCACAGGATCCATCGAGTTGTTACGTTCCACGTGGTCCAGCGTAAAATCGTTGTGATTCGAATACACAATTAATTAGGAGCGGTGTTTTAAAATGCCACGAGATACTGGACGCATCGTACGATTGCGAGCACACACTTATTATATTAGCTCACCAGCACATTAATGCTCGAGGCCCCTTTTTGTCCCAGAAGCTTCCATGACCAGAAAGAGAAACCGACAAGCAGATATCCAGAAGAGCACGTGAGTCGGATATGAGTTCTAGTAATGTAATACCTATCAACATATCATTCTACGAACAACCGAACCGTAGTAGTCACAGTAAGTAGACGACCTGTCATTTCTTCAGTTCAAAAGGATGTCGCCACGAAGATACGTTTGCGACAGACAGAGTATGGGTTGAGTTACCTAATCAAGCTTTGAACGGAGAATATTCGTCATGCTATTTTGGGTTGTAGGTCGTTGAGTAATACCTTCAAATTGCCTTATAACTGTCGATTCATCTATTCTTAGCTTCCACGATAAGTGGAGAAGCCCCAAGGACTAACGAGGAGTGGAACATGATAGTGGTCATCTGGATTGTCGATACCAAAGCGAAGTGGGATCACATCCAGAAAGGGCTGTCCAGAAGTGAATGTGCCCTTCGACGCAAAATAATCACCAGCGTAAAAGGTCCACTCGTAAACTCCTACCATGAAATCCTTTCCTTTCAAAGCAGGTCCTCCTTCCAAGCGTCCATCTTCGTTTGTAACGAATTCACCAGCAATGCCCGCCGACTCGGGAGGAGAAAGTCGAGTTAATGTTACTCGCATTTTGGCAGCTAAGGTAACAATGATAAAATGTCGGTGAGTAACCTTGTACGGTAGAAGGATACACAAGTTGTCGAGACTACATACCAGGGCAACCATTCGCAGTGTCAAGAATGTGACATGTCAAGAAGCCAGGATAATTGGCAGAGTAATATTTTGTCAATAAACGCATCCAAGCGATTTTATGGACTTGTTCCATTGCCGCTGCCATTTCTTTTTCAGGGGCATTCGATAATCGGCCCTCCAGCGCACTGAGTACAGTGTACTTGGTTGCGTTTCGAACGGCAAGAATGAATGGAAACTTGAACTTTTCTCGGTAGCTACTGTTCATCTGAGTAAATTTAGCCAACTCCTCCCCTTCCATGGACTGAAGGCCCGCCCTCGACTGTTCGTCTTGACTGTCTTTGGTCAATTCTTTCAGTTTAGCGACTTTCTCACACAAGTCAGGGTGCGCACACAACAAGTTGGATTTTTGCTCATGACTGGCATGATCCACAATTTCTTTCATTGCCTTGGCAAGGTCCGTGACTGTCTGGAGCGATCGGAACGCATCGGGATTCTGGATCAACGCATCTGCGACCCAGGATGAATGCTCATAGATCCCACCCAAGTCTTCCAAGATTTCAGAGGGATCCTTGGCAACCAAAGTTTCCACCGAAATCATGTGCGAGGTGTTTTGATTTCTTTAGTAATCTAAATTTGTGATTGCTCTTTTATAGAAATAATCACGTGAGATGCAGCGATGTTGTAGGGCTTCCACTCCGAGCGCTTCCCGCAACGTGATGGGCATTTTCGTTCATATCCTTGACTACTACGATCTAGCGTATTCTTGTTGTACCCATATATACAAGTACCAGGTACTTGTTCATGATGGTGTACTTGTACCGAGGAAACAATCTGAACCGGTAAACCTATACTACCTAGCTAGTTCACACAGTCAACTACCGGTTGGAAACTCCAGTGGAAAAGATCGAATAGAGCATGGTGGGGTTAAAACGGTGAGTCAAATAATACCAGGTAGAATACAAGTACCATGGAGCAATACCGTATTCCGGTTATGTATAATAACCACCCAATTATATTATTCTGTGTATCTAGTTTCTGGGTCAAGGAATTACGGGTAGAATCACGTGCCGAGACTGGAAAAGTCTCGACCATTCGGCACGTGACGCAGAGTTTTTCTTTGTCCAGCAACGCAGCGGTGATTTCATCATGATTTCTGCTGCTGTGATGAGTCACAAATACAGATTCCTCGTTCTGCCCTCTACTATATGCGCACATTCGGCCAAAAATGTACCAAGGGATGGACGTGTGCACGGATGTACTCTTTGATTGGATAGTTGAATGCCGCTTGGAATTCAATGGCTCCATTAAACTTCGGACGATCGATGTGCCACGCAAGTCCTGGGGTGCCAGAATTCGATGCGTACGTCAGGATTGACATCGCTTGTGAACCCTTCAAGGCTTGGGAACATTTATTGGACTGTCGCAGTCCAGCCTCGCATGTTTAATGACGACATTGAAGTAGGAGGGACGTGTTGATTCTCGTTTTAATTTTCAAAAATTCGTCCTGGACGGAAAGCAGAAAGCGTTTCCCAGGGGAAAAGTCGCACCACGGTTCGACACGAACATCAAAAGCGGCGCGCACAATACTGGAGACGTTCGTTTGGGGAGATCGTGGTTCCAGGGAAATCTCCGAGACTGGGGCGAAAGGAAATAAGCCGAAACTTTGGAAACATATAGGCGGTGACATATGATAAGTACAGTCAGGTGTCATTTCTAGCCACTTTCAACAGCTGGCTTTGTACTGCGTCCATCGCTATTAAAAAATACATATGGGGAAATAGCTAATTAAGAGTCGGAAATGCGATTTGAATGCCACGCATGTCATACAACATTCGACTACGTGTTACGCGACAGCGAGCGAAGGAACTGCAACGCTCCATTGCAAAGTCCTGCTCTTTGCCATATTCTTCTTCTTCTTTGGACACGGCGAGGTCACGATTTCGAACAATCGAACGAACGAAGAATCGGGAACAAGCGTCAATCACAAGATACAAGATGGATCAATTCAAAATGCAAGTAGCCTTGTCAGGGATGTTGGGTGCAAGCAACTCTGGTGACATGAACATGTCTGGAAAAGGAATGAATGCTTCGGACTCGCAACTCCAGGCAATGCCCACGAAGGAGTCTGCAAGCCTTGAAGCGATCCTCTCCCAGGCACAAAATGCACACCCAGGGGACCGAGGGAACCAACATCATCCAGTTGCTGAGTTCCTTTATCAGCTCACCAAGATGTTAACAGACGATAATAGCGAAATCATTGAGTGGGTTGATGGAAGAATTAAAGTCCATCACCCGGAACGACTGGAAGGTGAAGTGCTCCACAAGTATTTCAGACATTCAAAATTTGCTTCATTTCAGCGACAATTGAATTATTTCGGCTTTCGTAAGATCGCTGGAAAAGGGAAGATGTCGCCTTGTTCTTATGTCAACGAGTCAGCGACATCGGATATCCGCAGCTTGCTCTTGATAAAACGCAAGACCAATGGCTCGGCAGCACGCAAGGCCATGGCCCAACGAGCAATGACGCTTCAGACTGGACTCAATCCTGCCCTTGGATCAGGCCTGCCGGGGTTGGCAGGTGCCCAAGGCTTGGGACTTGGTGGTTTTGGCAGTCTTGGGGCTTTGAATCAATTTCAGATGCAGAAACAGTTGAGCGCGGGTTTCCTCGCTGCTCAAGCTGACAACTCGATATCTCAGTTTTTGGCACAAAACCAGCAACAGCAGTCGTGGAATGATCTTCAGCAACTTGGAGGGTTAAAGCCAAATATGCCATCCATTGAACAGCTACAAGCACAACTTGCATCACTGTCGAAGCAACAAAGTCAAGGCGGTGCCAGCGCTGCCTTGAACGCTGCCGCGCTTAGTATGGCAAATGGTGGGGCAATGAACTTCTCTCAATTTCAAAATAGCTTTTCAGAGAATCCAGCCACAGCTGCTCTTAATGCATCTGCGATGTCCGCTACCTCGGCTAGCCAGGCCGCAAATGCTGCAGCTGGACAATCTAATAACTTGTTCGAATCGGCCACAAACTTGAAGGCTTTAATAGGCAATGACCAAGGCAATGACAATGGTCAATCCAAGACAGGAGCAGCGGGAAACAGCTTCTTAAACCGGTTACCGTCTTCCAATGGAATGTTCGGTGGTTTGGCGAGCAATGCCTCGTTGGGTAACCTCCTTGCCAGCTCGAATCGATTGAACTCGTTGCTCAGCTTGAATAGTTTCCTGTCTCGCGAGCCCTCACTGGCAGATTTTGCCATGATTCCTAATGGCGTTCAACTGGCGGCGCTGCAACAACAACAGAACCAACAAGAGTTGGCAAACAGGCTGAATCAGCAATCGGCATAATCATGCCAAGGGAAAATGATGTACAAATTGGAAGTTTTATCCGACGAATTGTTAATAGGACCGAGGAAGCGGGAGTTGTAAGCTTGCAAAATGTAAACAGTTTAAGCAAGTTGTGATTGCCATTTTTTCTATCTATTCTCCGTGGAAGGTTGGTTTTATCTAGGGACATCTTGTCAGAGTGTGCTACATAATAGTCCGATTCTGAAACCCCCACAGGAATTGAAAGTGTAGTTCTTATTACTTTGTTTACTGTTTAGAAATGTCAAAAATGGAGAAACTGCTACCAATAATCTTGAACTGCAAGGGGCGACAACGGTGAGTACGTGCCTTTGATATGACGCAACTCCAGATAGTACCCCAAATACCAGTAAAATCCCAGTGCAGTACTCAGAAGGATCCAATCATTTTCGAAAGAATAGATTTACCAGTTCGTCGTGTTACGATGCTGCTCGTATTGGGCACAAGAATTTCGCTTTAATACTTAGCCTCCGGGGAACATACTAGGGTCTTGCCACGGAAAATCGATGAACGTTAGTCCTGATGATGCCATGTAATCAGAGGGTGCATCGTCATCCGCAACTGGGATCATTGCTAAATCTACCAGCGAGTCATCCCGCCGCATTGAACCCGGAACGTAACTTGCCAAAGGATAAGAATCGTCACCAGAATCTAGATTGTCTGATGCTTGTTCCCCATGGGCTGCTTCCAACGAACTCTTAAAGTTGTTGGTTAAAGCTGATAGGCCAGCCTGAACCACCTCCGTTGTGTCTTTGTTAGGTGCAGATGATGGGAGTGTGGTGCTGTTCGGTTGGGCCAATGATGCAGGATGAGATGGAAGGGGCGAAGGCTTTTTGGCGAGGGGATGAGAAAAACTGTGCCTAATGCCTTTCCCTACAGCTACTCGAGCAATTTCTTGTTGGGAGCGATTGGGTGGATTGTGCACATTGTTACGTGTGGCTGCAGCTACCAAGGGTTGTCGAGTCGTGTCGGTTGCGGAAGAAGAACGATACAATATATTAGCAAGGATTGGGTTCACCGCTGGGCGTTGGGAAGCGTCATTCCCTTCCCCGTCTGGGGTAGAGGTTGAATCCCCTCTTTCTCGCTTCTTTGAAGCTTTGGGCTCGTTGCCCACTTTCCTCTGAAACAAATGGGTGAGTTTGTTGTGTTGCACCATGCAAATGTGTGTCTCGTGTAACTTACTTTAATGGTCAATAAGCTGCCAAGTTCTTTCGAAGTGGCATCATTCACGTAGGAGCAAGGGGCCATTTTCCCCTTGCCAGCCAGCTTGCGGAATCCAAAATAGTTGAGCTGCCTTTGAAATGATGCGAACTTGGAATGTCTAAAATATCTATTCAATACATGTGTCTGAAGCTTGTGGGGATTGTGTACTTCAATTTTACCTGAAAAAGGAACAAGGAATCAGATGACCGCATGGACAAGAAGGAAAGCGAAACACGATGTCAATGTGTAGCTCACGCACCATTCGACCACTCTATGATATCGCGATTATTGTCCGTCAGCATTTTTGTAAGCTGGTAAAGAAACTCCGGGACAGTGTTCGTGTTCGGAACAGATGATGTGGAGGGGAGGCTTGTCGAGTATGAGTCATTGCGTTGTTGAACAGATGGCAAGATCAATGTGGTTGGTGTAGTTACAGAAGATTCTTGGTGCTGCGGTTCTATTGTGGGTGCTGTTGCATCGCTTCCTGTCATTGCGGTGTCGAGTGACTGGTGACTTACGATAGGCTGAAGTGTACCGGATTCTGACTCTTGCTCATGTTGTGCAGCAAACACCGTACCTATGGATGAAATAGAAGGAACTTGGTTTTGTCCGTCGCTATGCGATTGTTCAGTAGTTGTTGCCATGATTAACTCCACTTATTATTATACTTCATGCAATTTAGATGGTATCGATACGCATTTGAAGTGATGGAAAAGATCGGCAATGCTTCGCTTCATGAATCAGTAGCGTTCGTGGAGACCCAGGACCCAGACTGCTGCAGTGCATATGTCCGGTACGGCACTTCTCTGATGGAAGCTGATGATGCTTTTTTTCTGATGTGGAGCGAGGAATGTGGCGAGAAGCGGAAATAAAACGAAGCCCTCATTCATGTAGGGCCAAGTCAGTTCGCCACGACTGTCTCTACCCGTTACACACATGTGCTAGACACCTTCGACTCAATGATGTCTCGTATGAATGACGTGGAAAGTTGAAGGAAACGTCACTGCTTCCATTTTTCAAGTTCGCTTCGTGTTCGCAGTATACCTATAGTTATGCTGACTTTAACCAGATACCAGGGACAGTACCTAGTTCTATACCCCCTGAGCGCCCGTGCGACGTACGCTTCCAATGAATCTATGGCCAAAACGAGTGCCAAAAACGAGAGTGCAGACAACGCGCACAGATTCACGTCTGACTCTGGACGCATCCTTCGAACGTCGAACAACGAACAACCAAGAGCAGGCGCGAAATCCTCCCGAGCAGTTTGGTGGACAGAATACAAAAGAAGCTCCTCGCGACAACCAGTTCTATCATCGGCATTCCATCACTCAGAAAACGGTGGCAAGACGATCTCAACCAGCAGCAGTGTAACTGACATGCTAGCTGGGAAGAAGAATCTTGGCATTTCCTCTTGTCTCGTCTTCTTTTCTTTCTTTTTCCTACCTGTGGCGAGCTTCACGTTGACGATGGGTAAGCGTCATTTGAATGTGATGTGCATTTTTATCCGTCGTGTGTGTGCTAACTGTATATAATGTACCGATAATATCCCTATTTTTGAAGGTCTTCTGAAGGTTGGAGTTCCAAAGAACTGGGAAGATTCCAAAAAGAAGTTATCCTACATTCGAAACGCAGGAGTTCGGCAGTTCATATCAACTTACAATCGCGTCAAAGATCTTCGCGGAGACGAGCTCCTGTGGGGAGATGAAATCGAATATGGTGTGTTCCATGTAGACCCGAACACGAAGAAAGTCCGTCTCTCTCTGCGGGCCAAGGAGGTGAGCTCAATTCACAAATTCTTTTCTGTTACTTTGAGAATGTGACACTGACGTACGCATTTTGTTAGATCATGGACGAGCTAAATCGTAAAGAGTCCGAGAATAAGCAGGTTGTGGAGGGTTGTAATTGGGTTCCAGAATATGGCGCATGGATGGTGGAAGCAACTCCCAATCGTCCCTACACCGGTTATACAACTGATCTGTTGAGAGTGGAGAGAAATATGCGACTACGACGAAAGCGAATTTTGACTGCGCTGAATGAAAACGAAATTGCACCAACAATTTCGGCTTTCCCCATGATCGGGGCTCAAGGAGAGGATGGGTCCGTTCCGGCTGTACCTGTCGGTGGACCGCGAACAGAAAGTGATTACATTGGTGATGGAATAATCAACCCACACCCACGCTTTGGAACCCTGACGGCAAATATCAGAGAACGACGTGGAAGCAAAGTCAGCATCAAGGTGCCACTTTTTCGCGATGTGAATACACCAGAATTCAAGGACTTTGAAGCTTCACCACTTGGTGAAATCGACGGATGTTGTGGCGATTCTCAACAGGTACGTTAATTTGAAGTTGCCTTTCTTTTCTTTTACCGAATGCTCAATATTTTGTTTTTCCTCCAAAAGCTCTGGCGATACGGAAAGGGAGACGCATCACAGGAAAAATACGGATCAAACTTTGTTATTGTAGGGTGCTCAAAGTCCTCGAGAGACGAGGAAGTTGAAGAGGCCAGTGATTTAGTAACCATGAAGAAATGGTTGGTGGATGTACAGTGCGAAGGGTGCAAGGGTTTGTTTTATCGAAGTGCGCCTGGTGTGATAGTGCCCGACGCAGACTGGCCACGTAACGGTGACGTCGTGGTTGGATATGAAATTCCTAATGTTCCTGGTACGGCCTAGATGGTTGATCCCCGATTTGGTGAGGCTTTTTTGTACGAGTTTTCTAACTTGCATTGTCCATCCTGTAGGCTGGATCCGGTTGCAAAATGGATACTATTTGCCAATGTTTAGCGAAAATGGAACGATTCCGTTTCTTCACAAAGTCTCTACTCGAACACAACCAAACAATGCCGAGATGAAGAGGATTGGTTCTGGTACGCCCCTTTTCAGGACTGCTGAAATCGAAGGATTGACTTCTTTGCTCGGGGGAAAAGTGGCAGTAGCTAGTCCAGCAGCTGTCGCCGAAGCTCCTCCAGAGCAAGGTCATTTGAATTCTGAGTCATTTGAACCAAAAAGTGGTGTAGAGACAGTTAGAGCCGCTGTGCACATGGATGCTATGGCATTCGGAATGGGGTGTTGTTGCCTACAAATTACTTTCCAAGCCAAAGATATTGATGAAAGCCGGTTCATCTACGATCAATTAGCCGTCATGGCTCCAATGTGAGTCACAGAAATCCATTCTGTGGTCAATCTGGGCATTATCTCACTTTCGTTGTTTTTAGCATGATGGCATTGACTGCTTCCACTCCCGTGATGAAAGGAAGAATATTGGATACTGATGCTCGTTGGGGAATCATTAGTGAGAGTGTTGACTGTCGTACCCCTGCCGAGCGAGGTCGGACTGATCCGAATGCACCTTATGAATACTATAATGCACAGGGTGTCCGACGAATCTACAAGAGTCGTTATGATTCAATTAGCACCTACATCTATCAGTCGCCTGCACCTGTGAACGGAGTCAACCATGGACTTGCCAATCGTATCCTAAACATGTACAATGACATCCCATTGTCGATCAACGAGGAACAATACCAACTCCTGCGAAACCAAGGTATTGATCCAGCTCTGTCCCAACACATTGCTCACCTCTTCATCCGAGATCCTTTAGTTGTCTTTGATGGTGCTGTGGAAGAAGTTGACGATGAGACTCAAACAGAACACTTCGAGTCCATTCAGAGTACCAATTGGTAAGCATGTTTATGGAAAAGAGAAAATGCCAACAAAAAGACCTTTCATTGTTCTCACATGTGTTTTGTTTTTTGCACATAAGGCAAACAGTCCGATGGAAGCCCCCTCCTCCACGAAACGACCCCAACGATCCACATATTGGTTGGAGAACAGAGTTTCGCAGTATGGAAATGCAGCTCACGGACTTTGAAAACGCGGCGTTTGCAGTCTTTATTGTATTGTTGCAACGTGTTATCTTGACCTTTGACTTGAATTTGTACATTCCAATCAGTAAGGTCGATACCAATATGCAGAGGGCGCACAGTCGCAACGCTGCGGCCAAGGGAAAATTCTTCTTTCGACGCCACCTTGCTCCATTGGAAGAAGGTGACGATGGATATGGAGTCAAGTATGCTTCCATGTTTTCCAAAGTTGTCAATGGTGAAGTTTCGATTGGAGAAAATGGTGCCGATGCTGGTGCAGAGAGTGATTTGGAGGAAGGGGTGAGTACCCAACGCCTTCAAGCTCCATACGCTGCGGGAAGTGATGAAGAGAATGCCTACGAAGAAATGTCCATGGCGGAAATAATGTGCGGAAAAGGTGACTACTTTCCAGGATTGATTCCGTTGGTTCGTGCTTATCTAGACCATATCAATGCCGACTCCATTACGATGAAGCGTCTCTCAACGTATTTGGATTTTATCGAGAAGCGTGCCAAGGGTGAACTTCTAACACCGGCAACATGGATTCGAAGCTTTGTTCGAAATCATGCAGACTACAAAGGTGATTCCGTGATATCGGATTCGATTGCGTAAGTAATAATTATGGGAGGAGAAGGAATTGGAGCTTTTTTTTGACTGTGATGGTGTATTTTTCTCACTTTCTCAACCGCACGTCCAACCCTGCAGGTACGACTTGTTGATTGCATGTAGAGACATTGGTGAGGGTAAGCTTCATGTCCCGGAATTACTAGGTGATGTGACAATCGAACCGATTACCACGGAAGGGGCGTACGACACAAAGTTGGATTCCCGACGAGTCCAGAACAAGCGTATTTTGCAGCTCTTGCAACGTTACACTCAACGAAAGAGTACATTCCCACAAGATTAGTTCGTTGCTAATAACAGTAATGATAATCTAGTGTTACTACTTGGACGTTGGTAGAATAGGGGTTCGTCGTGTTTTCTTTTCCGGCTGCGAGTATAGACCCGTCGCAACTACCACAAATGCTGCTCCCACCATAAAGGCCACCGAAGCATGGAAATCGAAAAAGATGGCCGACAGGACACAGGAAATGACGATACTGAAAGACGTGGCAAAGACTTTGAGTACATTGTCGGCGTACTTGACCACGACTGCCACAATCAGTCCCCCACCGCTTGGACAATGACCACTGTCCATACAATGGGGGTGTAGCCTCCGAGAAATCCATGTTTGGCGACGGCAGCCGAGTCCTTGGCAAATACCGTGATTAGCGCCATGGCAACCGATGGCAATCCCATTTGAACATTGCGGAGCCATAGGGAAGTCTGGCTTCCCTTGAGGATTTTTTCAAAGTACACTCCCGAGAAACCTGAAGTACATGCCGCAAACAAAACTGCGATTAAACCAATGAATCGATTGTTCTTTTCGGCATCGGAAACGGTGGTATCGCGACTGCCTGATATTTGAACAATAGACACACCAATCGTCAACATGATTAGGGCGGCCCATTTTTGGATTGAAAACTTGCGCTGTACGGAAAGCATGCAGAGTGTGAGACTTGTGCTTGGTCACTTTGGTCTATTCAAGGATAACGTCACATGAGTTCATGAGGTCGACATACCTGGAGCAATATCATACTAAAGACAGCTGTAGTTAGAATCTTGAGTTGATAACATACTTGATAGGTAGCTGCATCCAAGTTGGTCAATGCCAGATACAGTAGATTGTTTTGAACGGTATACAAAAAGGAAGGCACACTCAACTTCAACATTTCGACAGGAGCACGGACTACGTGGGTATTGAGCTCTCCCAACAGATCACCGCCACTTTGATAGGCAATAACGAAGCAGCAAATGACCAACTTCATGACTTCCATGACAAAGACAGCGGTCGATGCCAGGTAAAGTGGTTGTTTGGGATCGTGATTCGTCCGAGAAAAGCGCATTAGTAGAACTAGGCCGACCATCTGAGCAACTAGAAGAAACAAGGCGGCATACTTGATTGCAATGGCTGTGGCAGTTTCATCGGTCTTCTTTCGAAGCTTTCGCTTGGTGGGATCTCGAGGAACTCGTTTCGTTTTCCCGGCTACTCCGCGTTTCTTGGCATCGCTGGTGGTAGAAGACCGTGAGGGAATGAGTTCATCCGTGGCATCCGTTCCATCACCGGCCAGAACCTCCGAAGAAGGAGGCTCTTCGTCTTCATCTTTCATCATCTTTTTGTTGAATTCTGACAGCAGTTGCAAGTGACTGTCAATATCAGTAGATCCTGACGATGACAAGGACACGAACTTGTTATTCACGCATTGGAGCTTGTCTCATCCTATAGCGTTGGGAGCCACGGTCACACCAATCGAATCACGAGCAAGAATCGGCTGTACCGTGTACTACCGGTAGGTCACCTCGTACCATGTCGGTTCGTCGTTATATTAGGGTAATTTTTTTAGTATCTATCAGGTCTTTTTTCCTTGTTTATGTTCACATAAAATCCCGGGTTTGACAGTGAGCTTGGAGACGAAGAATCATAATACAGGTAGTGGTGAATTATACAACATGCCGTCCAGCAACAAAAATAAAAAGCTGCACTCTGTCCTGAAGGAGCTCGGCCTCGCCGAGGCGGTGTCATCGTTGGATGTGCTCAACTATTTGCTGAAACAAAATGTGGTCCCGGGAGACACGATTCGCTCAGCATTTCGAGCAGTACAAGAATCCAAAAAGTCAACGGGGGGGCTCCCGTCCACCAAGGACCATCGCACTAGACATATTGCTTTGCGTTTATTTTATGATGGATCTCATTTTAGTGGATTCACGCAAAATCTTAGACAAGAACATGACAACTCGGTGGAACGAGCGTTGTTTCAAGCTTTGATGCATTGTCGATTGGTGAAGTCTCGTGAGACAAGTGGGTATTCCTTTTGTGGTAGGACAGACCCAAGTGAGAGTGCAGCAGGACAAGTTGTAGCTTTACGTCTCAAAAGCATGATTCCCCTGGATGCGTCTTTGGATCCAGAAGGAACTCAATTGATAGATGAGGATACCTTGCCCGAAACTGAGCTTGACACATTATCGGTGTGGATTCCTGGAAAAAGCAACCACAAGACTAATACCGAACGCTTCCAAAGAAAGATTTCTGAGTATACGTATGTCAAGACCCTCAATAATCTCCTTCCCCCTCAAATTCGCATTCTCGGATGGGCCCCCGTCTCGAAGGACTTCTCGGCATGTCTCTCCGCTACATCGCAGACCTATCGATACTTTTTTGTTCGTCGACAATTAGATTTGACTCTAATGCGAGCTGGGCTACAATTGTTGGTGGGCCAGCATGATTTTCGCAACTTTTGCACGAGCGATTCTGAAAAAGTGAACAACTTTGAACGACAAATATATGATGCCAAGTTGATTGTCAAGGATCATGTTGATGATGACAAGAATAATAATAATAATAATGGCAGTAGTACTGCCACAACTCCGTCACAAGAACAACAAATGTGCTACGTTGAAATTCAGGGTCAAGCCTTCTTGTGCCATCAAATCCGACATATTATGGAGGTCCTCTTTATGATTGGTAATCGATTGGAGGAACCCTCCCTTATTGCAGAACTCTTGAACTTGGAAAAATATCCAGGGAAACCAGTCTATACAGTGGCACCCGAAAAACCATTGGTTTTGAATGATTGTGAATATCCTCAGTTGCAGGTCGGATACTCGGTTGAGAATATATGGAAGGTGTCCTGTCAACTGGAGCAGCAATGGGAGGAGCAAGTTTTGGCAGCAGCTCGAATTCGGAACGGTATTGATGCTTTTCAGGCTGTTTCGGTTCTGAAAAGTGACTTGCTTAAGTTTGCCCCATCCAAGATGCAAGAGAGTCGGCTCAAATTTCTGTACACAGCAGGGTCACAAGAGATTCCGAATTATATTGATCTGGCAGCAACATTGCCCCAAGACGCAACTACGATTCCGTGGAAAGATGCACTAGATTGGTTACGACAACATTGTGAACTTGTTCCAGATGCGAGTGGTTTGACAGTGAATGCATCCTCTCATTTTCCCGTACGAATGCGTCATCGTGCTACCCCAAAAGTACCATCCGCTCAAAATTCCAAAAGACGCAGTCAAGAGGATCAAGATAATGCCATCAAGAAGCAAAAAACAGCTGAAGAAGATGCTGCAGTTAAAGAGGAACAGAATTGCAATGATGCGGGGGAGGATCAAGAGACTGTCGTCAAGAAGCAACAAATAACTGAAGAAGATGCTATAGTCAAGGTGGAACAGGATTGTAGTGATGCGGGGGAGGATCAAGCGAATGTCATCAAGAAGCAGAAAATAACTGCAGTCAAGGTGGAACGGGATTGCAATGATGCTTGATGACGCAAGAACGGTTTGCATGATCTGTTTATACATATACAGGCCTACGATTGTATGAATCACTGGCAGGCATCAACAGATGCAAACAATAATGTCACAAGAAGACAACATAGGATATAGTAAAATAATAATACCAATCAGATTTCCATATTATATCAGGCCGCTAACTGTTGTTGTATTATTGGGTGCCTAGCAAGAATTCCAGGTCATTACAGGTAGTAACAGTTTATTTTTCACCAAGGAACATGGCGGTCCTCCAAACTTGCCAATTCCTTCCTGCCTCAACTTAAATGAAAGACGTAAGAGTTTCGTGACCACCATATCTACCATGGCACCCCAGATGGCAATCCCCTGATCAGTTCAACAAGACATCAAAGGCCTTTGCTGACTACATCCAATGCAAATTCAATGGAATGCAGGGATGATCACAGAACATGAAGGTATCTAGTCGATTCAAACGGGTCGACCGACCATACCAATCGAATCCTTGGATTCCCACCGTCAAGCGCCTGTACCTGGCGTTGCTCCACTGATAGTTTCCAGAACCAAGAATTATCAAATGTATGAATATACATTCAAAGATGCCGTCCAAAGACAGAAGCAGTATGATCCACCCTGTCCTGAAGGATCTCGGCCTGGTGGCGGCAGAGAGGGGGAGGGAAAAGATTGACACGGTGTCATCGTTGGATGTACTCAATTATTTGCTGCAACAAAATGTGGTCCCGGTCGAATCGATTCGATCGGCAGTTGGAGCACTGCAAGAATCCAAGAATCCAACAACAGAGCCAACCAACTCACAATCACTCCCCGCCGCCGCCGCCACCACCACCACCACCAAAGACTGTCGAACTAGACATATTGCTCTGCGTTTCTTTTATGATGGAGCGAATTTTAGTGGATTGGCGCAAAATCTAGGACAAGATTCTGACAATTCGGTGGAACGAGCATTGTTTCAAGCTCTGATACGAGCTCGATTGGTAGATTCTCGCGAGACGAGTGGATATTCCCGTTGTGGAAGGACAGATCGAGGTGTTAGTGCGGCGGGGCAAGTTGTAGCCTTACATCTCAAGAGTGCGATTCCCCTGGATGCGTCGTTGGATCCAGAGGGAACGCAGTTGATCGATGAGGAAATCTCGAATTCACTCTTGCCCAAAAATGAGTTTGAGACCCTGTCGGCGTGGGTATTTCCTCGCAAACGAAACAAGAAAAACCAGGAGACCAATACGGAACGCATCCAAAAAGATCTTTCCGAATATCCGTATGCCAAGATCCTCAACAATCTCCTTCCACCCCAAATTCGAATTCTCGGATGGGCACCCGTCTCGAAGGAATTCTCGGCACGTTTCTCTGCTACCTCACGAACCTATCGATACTTTTTTGTTCGTCGACAATTAGATTTAATTCAAATGCGAGCTGGGCTTCAAATACTGGTGGGAAAACATGATTTTCGCAATTTTTGCAAAATGGATGTGGAAAAAGTCTACAACTTTGAACGACTAATATATGATGCCAAGTTGATCGTCAAGGGAGATGATAATGATGACGGAAAAACTAATGATGCTTCGGCACAACAACAACAGATGTGCTATGTTGAAATTCATGGTCAAGCATTTTTGTGGCATCAAATCCGATGTATCATGGAGGTCCTCTTCATGATTGGTAATCGATTGGAAGAACCCTCCATTATTACAGAACTCTTTAATGTGGAAAAATATCCGGGCAAACCAGCCTATTCGTTGGCACCTGAGAAACCTTTGGTTTTGAATGATTGTGGATATCCTCATTTACAGGTGGGATATTCGGTGCAGAATATATGGAGCGTGTCATGTCAATTGGAGCAACAATGGCAAGAACTAGTTTTGGCAGCATCTCGAATTCGTAATGGTATTGATACATTTCGGTCCGTTTCGGTTCTGAAAAGTGACTTGCTTCAGTTTGCCACGTCCAAGGTGACAGAGCGACGGCGCAAACTACAAAAATCTCGGAAGATTGTGTCGGAGGAAGTCTGTAGTGATGTTGATCTTGCAGCAACCTTGCCCCAAGATGCGGTTACGATTCCCTGGAAGGATGCACTAGATTGGTTAGGACAAAATTGTGAACTTGTTCCAGATGTCAATGGGTTGAACACATCTATTCACATTCCTGTACTGCAACGAAGTTGTGGGACAACGTACGAGGAAAAAGTACAATCCATTCAAAATTCCGAAAAGCGCCGTCAAAAGTATCAAGAGAATGTCATCAAGAAACGAAAAACAACCGAAGAAGATGCTGCATTCTATAGTCACATGACACAACAAGGTGGAACGGGATTGTAATAATGGATGCTGGGCTTGCCCATTTTCATGACGGATACAGTTACCCATTATGAAAATCCTCCATGACGAAACCAATGATTGGCTACCCACTTGTGAGATGTCCCTTGTACCGGTAACCCAGCATGGAGCGAGTTCCAATGAAAGTCACCATTATCTAGATAGTTGTAGAAAGCCACTGCGTCGCCACGATGGATTGGTAGGTATTCTCCACCGACCACTAGACCCTGATGATCATGCTGGACCATATTCAAGGCCTCGTCTTTGGTGTGGGGACGGGGCATGTGCTCACCAGCCAGGGGAAACCAGGTTTCTCCTACACCATTGAGATAATAGAGAATAGTCAAGATTCGTCCTTGTCCATCATGGTGCAAGACAAATTCTCCACCCGGTTCATATTGTAGAATTTGCAAATCTTCGACCCCCGTGCCGGGGTGTGCTTTCACGGCAGGTGATAGGAATAAATTACCCAACGATTGTGCCAAAGCTCGTGTCCATGGATTGTGCAGCCATGCGACTTGGCAGTGTTTTCGAGAAGTCACATCCCCGGGTGTGACGGTTTCGGCCCTAGTCCTCTCCTTCACACTGGACATGAGCATATCACATTCCTCGTTGGTGAGTACACCTCGGAGTAAGAATATATCGGGATTGTAGGCAAGTCGTTGAACTTCAAAATCGTGTCGATTCCCATTTACCATGGAACGAAACGCCCGAATCTTGGCATCTTTTGGTAATGATTGCAATGGCTCGGGGGGACCGGCCACCATCGGATGTGGCCTTGGTGACTGCGCATCCTGTGTTCCTACAGCATTCCCAATGACATTGCTGGACGAGAATGCATGTACGTGCTGGCTAGAAATCCAGACAGCCAGAAAGGTAAAGTACCATGTCAAAGTCCCGTAGGATACTTGCATTGACAACTGTCAAGATAACTTTCTCCCGATGGAATGGTCTTTGAATTGTGAGCGAAGAATACGATGATGAACGATGTGGGGCTCATGATACGTCATCACATGTGAAGGGGCTGGAATAATATCAGGGGCCCTTTTAATTCAGTAAGAACAATGTAACTTAAATTTTAAACCCTTAAACGGTGCAAGATTCGGCACGTCCTTCTGTCCCCGAGCGCCGTTAGAACTGGCAACAGAAATTGACACTCAATGGCATCATCAAGTCTTGGTAGTTGTACCGTTGCCACTGTCATTGTCAACAAGTAGCAGCACACAACGCCACACAAAGACGACGACATAGACCATTACCCTGTCACGCCTGGTGCTGTTACTGTTGCAACGTAGGCAACAAGAATGTCACACGCCGTTGCCGCCACGCCTCGAACAAAGAACTACGGGGATGCACTTCCACACAAGCATACCCGAATCGCTTTTGCGGAAGATGTCCTGGGAGGCAATGACGGCACTGCTGCACAATCCAATCCTCAAGATGCTGGACTGAACGGAGCCAAGACTGCACCCTTCTCTCCTCCTACCGCCGTTCCACATTCTTCCGGTAACCGGCGAGTCGCATCACAATCCTGGAGATTACGCAAACGAGGTCGCGTCGTGCGCGTCGCGACGATTGATTCTTCCAATCCTTCCAATTTTCCGGCACTACCGACCAATCAGTACAATGCAGTTCTGACCCGACGGGCCATTTACAAACTTGAGGATTTACCTGAAGACCAGCAACCAACAGATGACCATGGCGATATCTCTTTGGGCATGAAATTAATCATCGCTGGCGGACGTGTCATCGTACAATCTCTCAATGCCTTGAAAGATGGACGAGCTAGTCCTGCACAGTTGACGGGAGTCATTCAGAGGGGAGATGTGTTGCTAGCCGTGGGCGAAGTATCGTTGGCCAACATGCCAATTGACCAACTCATGTCTGGTTTGAAGCCCTTGAGCACTCCATTGGAAGGAGGCAAGTATCAACGACAAGTACGAGTGCGCCTGGAAGCGGGAGCGGGAATCGACTTGCTGGAAAATCATGAGCGTGCCCTGTCGACGTCGTTGCTAACCGAGGGACAAGCGGTAGCAGTCAATGATATATTTGCTTTGTTTCCCATGGTGGATCAATTGAGTGGGGCGCCTCTCATCTTTCAAAAACCAACCAATGATGCTATTAGTACTATCATCGAAACAAAACCAAGCAAGGAATCGATCCGACCGCAAACAATGGACGACGAAGATAGGGCCATCCAAAGTGGGACTCCAGACGAACTCATTGCCACGCTGGTGGCACGACAACGAACATTGGATCGCGAGCTATTCACGAGCGAGTATTTCAACTGGAGCGACCGATTCTCTAAATTACTACGCGCCATGCAGGAATCGAATGATCAATCTGTAAGCGGAACAGCCTGGACCAAGTCAGAACGCATAGAACTTGGGATTCAGGTCATGACACTAGCCAAGACTTTGACCTACACCATGGAAGATCTAGGCAAAGGAAAAGATTTGCGATCTTTCAAGATGTGGAGTACCAACTTTAGTCTTCGAAGCGGTGCCAGCGCCAGACGACGGCACGTTATGGATACAGCATCATTGCGTTCACATCGACGTCATGACCTCGATGACTCGATATCCGAAAGGGACGAGACGGAAGCCTCTGGGTCAATGGGCAGCATTGATGGGGACGCTCTTTTATTGGGACTTGCAGCACATGACGAAATTTGGAGAAAACAAATCATTGATGCCCTCAAAGAATCGATTGAAAAAATGAACAACGGAGAGGACGATGAATCCGTAAACGACCAAAAGAACGACGACTATAGCGACGACATAAACGCCGCACTCTCAAATGAGCTCGGTGCATTTTTATTCGGAGAGAACATGAATAGCATAATCAAGAAAAAGAAAAAATCAAATGCACTTCCTCCAGAAGAGATTACCACAGTGCTGTTTGACTTGACCACACAGATCACAACCTCTGCACCCGACGAAGTAACAACCCTGGCAGGGACTGCGAACAGCTTCAGCTACCACTCAAGTTTTGGAACACAAGGAAAAGCAAGAGCCCAACACAGAACAGATATATTGTTGGCTAATCGATTCCTTCTGGACGACGTATTGCCTGTTTGGCTTCAGTCCTTCCGACCTCTGGGACTCGAGCAGCGAAGGTTGTTCTGGCCTAAAATAAGCCGTGTCAATGCAGGGTCATACGGAGGGACCAACGCACATAGCTCAGACAATGATAGCCTCACAGTCGATAGTCATGGCAGTGGATCCAGGCACGATAATCGAGGGATTAAATCATTGGAAGAAATGATCGAAGATCTCGAGCTCGATGTTGAGACAAGATCCGAAACGTAAGGGAAAGCGGTATCAATCTCTTTTTGATTTCCGACAATGTTTTACATAACTCACAATTTCTTCATCCATCAGGTGTTTTCTGGTCACATACTATTTTACGCATCAAATCCTTTCGAGTTATATGAGCGATGCGCAAGAATTGGAAGAAGACCATGTCGATGATCAAGTTCACACTTTCGTGCAGCAATACGGCACTTACCTACAAATCCATTCTTGCCTTGTTTTCTCTGCAAGCGTCAATGCCGAAAATGCGATAGATTCGTTGTTGGAAGTGGCAAAATATGATCCATCTCACCTAGATGCCATGAAAGAATTCAAGAGAGCAAACAACATGACATTTTACGAAGCGGTGAGTCGCCCACAAAAACCATTGTTTGTGTGATTACGTGGTGCAACCTCGTTACTTATATCATTGTCACCTGTTGTACAGGGAAAGCTATCAGCGCTCTTGCAGTGCCTGCGTGAGATTCGCAGAGAGACTTCGGAGCGACGACGGTTACTCAAGACTTTGTGCGTATCGGCCTACCCCGATTTGCAACCATGGCAAGTCAAAAACGCGTGCCTTGGTCAACTTGTGAAGCAAGATCCAACGAAGACGAGTGTCGATGAGAGTCTGCCAGAACTTTATTACTCTTACCTCTCGCAGCTGCTTGACCCTGTGGAGGGGCAAGAGGCGGCTCGCCAGAATGTAAAACTAGTCGAGGTAAGTACAGTCAACAGGCTACACCAAAAAGTTTGTCCAGAGTCCAGTTCCTCACCTCCAGCTTGCAAGGAATGGTGTCAATGGTCTATTGGAATCGGTCATGAGAGCTTTCAAAAGCGCGACGTTGATCGAATTAAAAAATTTTACTTGGTGGCATCGCGGACTTCTAGCGCTCATCTTGCATATCGTCGAGATTTGCCAACATTGCTCGAAATGAGTATGACTATTTCTGAGTACGATTTGTCATTGGAACTCAGTAAGTGAATTTTTGGTCTCCTCCCTTGGATTTTGTATATAATTGCGTTTTCGTTATTTACAAATCGATTTTTTTGTGAGTACAGCTACAGAAATCATTGAAGATCGAAAATTATGTGACCGAACCAAGACAGTCCAGCGAGTTTTGGTTTGTTTGAGGGAAATAGCAACGGAGGCTCTTGCTTTAGCTTGGAAATCAAGGAGCGATGCAAGCAACTTTCACATGTTGAAAAGGGTATTGCGAGCTCTGCATCAAATGTCAACCAGTGCGTTTCGATCTTGTAGAGAGTCGATCAAAGTATCTGAAGAGCTTGTATCTATGCTCGACGCGTGGGAGGCAAAGAGCACATCTGAAGACTCGGTTGCGGATGTTTTGATTCTTATCGATTTTATGATCAATGAGTCGGCCCCTCATGATGTTCTGAGTGCTCTTGCCTGCTGGCGATCGTCGTCCCATTTGGGTTCTGCTCTCTTCAGCCGACTAGATTTATTGTTGCGACGTGGGGTGCATGTAGCTTTGAAAGGTGAGTTGTCGGGCTCACTACTGCGATTGAAGTACCTAAGGCGGAGCTACATGCATGACAACAAACCTTTAACTCTGGGGCATGCCAGTACTGAAGGCCAACACGACGGCAAGATCTGGAAACAAATGTCGCTTGGAACATTGACTCTCGACAAATAAACCATCATGTCAGCAACACGTGCTCACTTACAGTTAAAAGATTAGAATAGTAGATAAAGAGGAAGGAAACTCTAGCGTGATATTTAAATAGATAATATGGACGCCCTGCGTCCTGTGCTGAGAATTAATGCGTTCAATTCGCAAAGTCCAAGTTACAACTGTAATTAGAGCGTAGGAACAGGAACTCCAGCCTTTGCGTATTCATCATAGACAACTTGCACATCGCGCTTTCCCCCCATAATGATGGGACATTTCGCATGAATTTCATCTGGAACGAGGTCCAAAACTCGCTGGATCTTTCCTTCAAACATCCCCGTAGATGCAATACCACCGGCCTGCTCGATAATCATCGCCATGGGAATACCCTCATACAAAAGTCGAAGCTTACCCTTGGGTGACTTGTTGTCAGCGGGATAGAGGTAGATGCCGCCGTAAAGGATTGTGCGGTGGATGTCAGCCACCATGGATCCAACATATCGTGAAGTGTAAGGCTTTTCGCCAGACTTGAAATGTTCAATTGCATCCCGGATTGGCTTATCCCAATGAACAGAGTTACCTTCGTTCGCAGAGTAGATTTTTTTGCCTCCGTCTTCGGGGAAAACCATCTTTTCACGGGTGTGGACAAATTCTCCAATGGTACTGTCAAGGCAGAATCCATGGACATCGCCGCCTTGGAAGGTGAAAACCATTTCAACAGCCGAACTGTAGGCAACATATCCAGCACAGACACATTCCAATCCACTTCGTAGAAGATCGTGCACAGTTCCACTGCTTCCTGGCTTTCTCTTGTAAACGCTGAAAATAGTACCAACACTCACATTGCAGTCAATGTTGGACGAACCGTCGAGCGGATCAAAAGCGACACAGTACTTGCCTGCCTTGCCTGGAGGAACAATAATCGGTTCTTCGTTTTCTTCGGAAACCAAAACACAGCAGACACCAGAGTTGATAAGGGCATTAATCATCATGTCGTTGGCAAGGACATCCAATTTTTTCTGGTCATCTCCCGTGGAATTGACTTCTCCCGCCAAACCATACAACTTGGCGACACCAGCGCGCTGCACAGCAGCGGTAATCAACTTGCAGGAAGTACCAAGGGCATTCATCAAGATTACAAGTTCAAGGTCTTGCGTACAAGCCATTACAAACCTGTTTAGAGTTTTCGCATCCTTATAATTCACGATACAAACGGTGAGGAAGATTCGTGCGCATCCAGAACTTTCATCGAACCAAATGCTCAACTTACGACATCGAATTTATCAGCCATTTTGATTTTTTCTTCTGTAGGAATTTCAAAACAAAAAGAGTGGAGAAAGTGGTCAAGGTAACAAAAAATAATGCGAAAAGGTTTTGTTCTTGTAGGAGGGAATCAAAATAGAACAGCTGCTTTGCGTTGGAGGTTCGATTTCAAGAGTAGTTTTTTTTCATTCGTCAGTCACAGTCAACGACGTTGTGAGAGGACTGACGTGAGACGAAAATCTTTTCGCGAACATGCGTGAGACAAAGTGGAACATGATCTCTTCGACCACAATTGCAAGCGTCATTTGAGAATGACGTGTAAACGTTCTTTGCGTTCTCTTTGAAGGGCTCGAAGAACCAATGGATCTTTGCGGCAATACCTTTGGTATTACTCCGAATGTGTGAAGAAGGACGGCTTCTCTCAAAGGATCTCCCAAATCTTTTGGCGGTCGATGTGCCATATTTGCTAGATTTTGCTTGACATCGTTTGCCGATACCATGATGAAGTTCACCCTCGTTCTATCTCTCCTTTTGACTGTGGCAACTTCCTTTTCTCCAGCAAAGAAAGCACACCAGTCGAGTTGCCTCCTAGCTTTCGAAGAAGAAATTGGCGCCCAGCCACCTCTCGGATTTTTTGACCCATTGGGCCTTTTGGCAAATGCCGACGAAGACCGCTTCAATAGGCTACGATACGTCGAGATCAAGCACGGGCGTATTTCCATGCTTGCTGTCCTTGGACACCTTGTTACGACTGCCGGAGTTCGCCTTCCTGGTGATATTGATTACTCGGGCACCTCGTTCGAGTCGATCCCAACAGGCATTGCCGCCCTTTCGAAGGTGCCCTCTGCGGGTTTGCTTCAAATTTTCCTTTTCGTCGGCTTCTTGGAGCTTTCGGTGATGAAGGACATTACTGGAGGTGAATTTGTGGGAGATTTTCGCAATACCTTCATTGATTTCGGTTGGGATGCATTTTCCCCTGAGGAACAAGAGCGCAAACGTGGAATTGAGTTGAACAATGGTCGTGCAGCGATGATGGGCATTCTTGGTCTCATGGTTCACGAAATGTTGCCATCTCACGATCCTTACGTGATCAATGGTCTTCTTGGCTACCCCGTCGACTTCAATGCTGGTTTCTAACTTTTCTACCTTGTACTTTGTTGAATCTGTCGCCAGCTTGAGAGGATGCATAATTCAGAACTTGTTCACGAGGAATGGCCAGATAAGTTGGTTAATGATGGAAAGATAAACTACAGAATTGCAACAAATACCACGTTATCCTGAAGGGCATGCCAATGGATCGAGGTATCTTTGGTCATGACTTGTTCGCCCATTTAACAGTTTTCAGCTTTTTAGGCGATCTTGGAGACCTGCCGATGTCTTTCTCATCACTGACATCTGCTATTGGCACAAATTTGAATGTGAGTACCTGTAGCTGGTACCAGGTACATGGTACCTGGTACAAGTCCTTGCCACACAACCGATAGAAAGAACTGGTAAACCATTTTTCCCGTAAAACGGACATTTCACGTCGATGTATTTTTGAGAACTCGGGGAATCGTCTCATGCGCAACTCCGCGCCAATCATCCGATCTTCGCGTAGGCTGTTTTTGTCGGAACACTTCAATTCTCATCACAACAGGTCAATTCATCACAAACCACCTAAACTCCTCTGTCGTTCGTTTCCTCTAAATTTTACTTCCCGCAAACGATGGAGAGATGTCGTTCACTCGTCGAGCTATGCCTCTGCCGAACTGCAAAAGTTCCATGGCGCTGCCTGTCAACACAGTCAAATCCCATCCACACCCTTCCCTGGCAGTTCTTGCGTGCTGCTGATGCTGCAAATTTCGATCCGTCCACGCATCAGAGGGTCGACGTTAAGTTTGACTCAACGACTGGTAAACCGCAATTCAGCGATTCATATTTGAAGTCGTTTGAAGTGAAAGCGATTTCAGTGGTTGGTGGGAATAAATACAGAGTCCAATGGAGTGATAACCTCACGTCAACGTATTCTATCGATTGGGTAAAACAGCAAGCAGAAAAATTTCAGGGTTCTGCACAAGACATTCGCTTGTTGTGGAAAAATATGACTGAGGAGAGGGTTCGCGAGTCCCCCGACTTTTCCATCCCATTTCAAGAGTTAATAACTGAGCAAGGCATGAAGATTGCGTTGCGATCACTTTTTCGGTATGGTATACTCCTTGTCTCCGATACACCACTCGACAATGGTGCTAGTGTAGCGGCAATTGGAGCAGCTCTCGGAGGAGGGAGTGTGAAAGATGCTAAATCCACGAGCATCTTGGCAAATTACCGAGCAGGTGGATCCGAGACGGTTCTGGAACATGGCACAGATGGGCCACTTCGAACGTTGTATGGGAATGTTTGGTCAACCTCTTCGTCGAATCAAGAAGATGGTACCAGCAAAGCAGATTCTGCCTATGGTAACGAAGGTCTTCCGTTACACACCGACATGACATACATGCGAGACCCCCCTGGTTTGCAGATATTTACAATGGTTCATCCAGCCCACCATGGAGGTGAAAGCATAATTGCTGATGGATTTGCAGTAGCCAACGACTTACGAAAAACAGACCCTGGTGCATTCGCTGTACTGTCACAAACAGTTCGTCGCTATCGTTGTATCGATCAGGCCACGGGATGGAATCTGCAATCCCATGGACCAGTTATATCGGTACGCAACGGAAAAATTACGAGTATCCGCCACAATGATTTGGATAGACTCCCAGACCTACCACCTTCAGGAATCACTGAACCCAACGATATTGATGCTTTCTACAAGTCACTTCAAATGTCTCATGCTGCATGGGACAAGTTGCTCGCAGAAGACAGGTTTCGGCTGGTCATCAAACTGCAACCAGGCGAAACGATGGTTGTTGCAAATCAGGTGGGTCGCGGTGTTTTGGCATTGATAAGTGAAACTGTTTTTGCACTAAATTCTCACGTCGCTCTGATTGTTTGGTTCTAGCGATGCCTCCATGGAAGATTCGGCTTTTCATCACCAACTAACTCGCCTAGAGTTCTTCAGGGATGTTATGTGAGGTAAGCAAATATTGAACGCATTTCACGTCAAAGACAACTACCGGTAGGCAAGAAAATCCTCATATATATTGCTACCATCTCTACGATTTCAGTCAGGATGAACTTTCGTCTCGATTTCGCCAAGAGGGATATGAGGACTTGTACTAGAAACTACAGCGGCCCTGCTGGCTTGTTAAGAAATTTAGAAATGGTGGCGCAACTGCAGGTACTGGTAGGAACTGTGATTGTCCGTCTTCCAACTACTTTGTTCTATCAAGGTATATATTTCCTCGTGCTACTACCGGCAGTATAGTACCTATATAATAGTAACAAACCACTTACCTCCTTACCAAGTCGGGTGTCACGCGCGGTTGGTGCGCGCCAGGATCCCCTTCATTCATGAGTGAGCCGGACCCAAAAAAAACGCAACGACACCCACCATGGACCATTGGACAACGATACCGAGCGTACCGTAATTTGCTGTTCTATAGTCATTGACAGTCAGTTTCAGAAACTCAAGCCCACTCTTTCGGAGTTGGCTACTGTGTCGACTCTAGAGTGAAGTTTGATTAGCCAGGTTGTTGTATTGCGTTGCTTGGGCATTGGTATTGGCTGCATCGCGTTGTCATCGTGACTGGTACAGTGGCTTTTTTATTGCATTTTTGGGAATCCCTACTTGCGTACAAACCTACGTGATCTAGTAGTGGATAAAAAGGCGCGCACCTACGTTAACGGGAGATCGAGGGTTGAGGATCTGCCAAGGCAAACACGGGGTAAGTCCTCCATAGTCTTCCGTTTCTTGACTGCAGTGGGATTTCTCCCATTCATCCTTCACTACTATCAACGCGGGGTTGGTCAAAATGGAAGGTGAGACGAGCATGTTCGAGGACACTGAGCCCTATGAGAAGATCATGGGGATCAAATCCAATGGGGACGAAGTGGAGGGCGGAGGTGCGGAAGCTCTATCGAATCGCCTAGTCACATTTCGTCAATGGGCTGCCGACGAGGCGAACATTACGGTGCATCCTTCCATATGCATAGTCAACGGGGAAGCTACGGATGGTACCAGAAATGCTCCAGTGTTGGCCTTTGGCCCTCCCCCTGGGAGTCAACCGCTAGCCTTAACCACGGGACAGGGACGCGTGGGAATGATAGATGGTGTTGCAGATCGTGCGCTATATGAACGGACGATAGGGTGTCAGGTGCGGACAGTAAAGGAGATAAAGACTGATGAGGTAATGATATCTGTTCCCAGGGCGGCTATGGTAACACCAGATGTGGTTGCAGCTAGTGATGCGGGTAGAGCAGTATTGGCATGCTGTCAAGCTCTACCCAATGACAAAGCAACCGGATTTTGGGACGTTTTTGAAAACACTACTGTGTGCGAACAAATGCAAGCAAAGAAAGCCAAAAGTAGTAATGGGACACAGCTTCTTGTTAAGATCCTGCAGGAACGGAAACGAGCCGAAGCTGTGTACAACAAGGCGATACGAGACAGTTCAACGACCAAAAGGGAGCTTGCCGCGCCAGGGGTCATTTCAACGCGTGCACCGTTTCTTGCCTTTTTAATACACCAACGATTCGCTCCTTCGTCACGCCCACTCGTTGTCAACGACTCGAACACGGATTTTGATGAGGTGCTACAAGCCGACAATGGTCTAAACGCATTGAAAAATTCAAACAGAATACATCTTATGAATGAAAATCCTGTCACATTTGCCCCTTACGCTCGAACTTTACCTTCATCCGTTTCCTTGCCAATCTGTTGGAAACGCAATGAGTTGGCTTTGTTGTCTGGCTGCATTACTGGTATTGCCCCGCTTCAGGAAATCGCGGCTACTACACTTCAACTTGTCACTGAATTTGTGACACTCATCGAAGCAGGAATCCTGACACGATTTCCATCCACGTTTCCTGAAGGTGTCCTTACATGGGAGCGTTGGGTCTGGGCAGCTTCGGTGTTTACTTCCAGAGTGCTTCCCGCTGCATGTTACTTGAATGAAGGGGAACCAAATGCTGCATCACACGAACCTGGGGATGATAGAGACTTGCAGTCTCCTCGTGAAGTTTGGGATGAATTGGGGGTTTTAGTTCCTATTTTGGATATGCTGAACCATGAGATCGATACACATCAAGTGACGTGGCAACCTAACCGCCCAAAACCAACCATGGCAACTGACGACGCAGAAAATGAAGCAACCCAAGAACCTCATCCACCAAGGGCGATCATTCACAAACGAGTCAAGAAAGGGCAACAAGTGTACACTTGCTACGGGCATTTGAGTAACCGTATAATGATGCTTCAGTACGGTTTCTGTCAGATGGCAAACACCGCCGACGAGACTCGGCTGGGATGGGGATTAATGGATGCCGTGGGAAATGTGCCTCCTCCGCCCGATTACACACCTCCTTTTGAGGTGAACGAGAGTGTGAAGGGGTTCGAGGTTTTCGAGTCGACAGAGCCTGGTGCAGTCAACGATTGGTGGTCCGATGAACGTCTGGAACTGCTCGAATTGGAGGTAGCACAGAATGTTGATAGTTCGTTCATGTCTTCGCTGAAGATCGGCAAGAAGATGACTGGGGCCGCTCATTGTGATGGAAGTTATGACCCTATACTGCTAACTACCGCACTTGTTGGAACTATGCCCATCCCTGAACTCACTTACCATATGACCAAAAGACGAAATGCAGAGGATGGCAAGGTGCCCATTACGATATCACCGCGACACCAGGAGGTGCTACGAAGTTACTTGGCCTTCATCTTTAGCCAGAAGCTACAAAAGCTACTCGAGAACCTAGACAATGGTTTGCGAGGCCACTTTGGAGGCGTGCGTTTATGGACAAAGACATCAAATGATGGCATTAAGTACAAAAAACCTCAGGAGGGTACAGAGGAGAATCCAGCAGTTGGATGGCAAGCATTTTTTGACGAACATGCCTATACTGCAACGATGGAAGTTGAAAAACGATACTATGCAATCGGACCCGATAGTTGCGTTTTGACTCTGTACGATGGACAACTACAAGCACTTCATGTCTCTCTCGAGGGTCTCTCCACTCGCGAGAAGTTTGAAGAAGGCATCATCCAGCAGTTGCAAGATTTGGGATTTTTGATGGGCAATGAGAACGAAATTATTCCGGAAGAGATCCGAATCAAAAAAGAGATCAAACAAGATCCAGGTCTTGCCGAAGAAGGGGGTGACAACTCACAATCAGAACAAACCGGTGACAAAGGGGGTCCTGTAAAGGCAAGCGACGAGAAAAAGAAAGAGGAGGGAAAATCACCAAAAAAGAATCGCAGAAACCGCAAGCGCAACAATAGCTCTGCGACAGCTGGTTCCGACCGTGCCCCTGCCATTAAACTACACATTGGAAATTTGTCCTATTCCACGCTCGCAGAAGATTTATACGACTTCTTTGCGAGGGACCATGGCAGAGACAATATTTTGGAATGCCACATTCCAACCGAACGTGAGACGGGTAAATCGAGAGGCTTTGGCTTTGTGACACTTCCTGAGGCTAGTGCCAGACAGATTCTTTCTTCCCAGAGGAAGCACGAACTTGATGGTCGGGTTCTCAAGATTGCTGAAAGCAACTCTGCAGGTTCAAACAAACCCAACCGATTTTCCGTACAGCCTCCCACTAGCGAACGGTGTGCCACTTGCGGTTATCGTCCCAAGTATTGCGTATGCGCCATGCCGAATGTTGCCGGGGCCGGGAATTTCAATCCAAACGGTCCCCCGATGGGCTCTGACCATGGTCGAGATTATGATCAGTATGGGTCGAGCAGGAATCGCGGTCGTGATCGATACAGTCGTAGTCCTTCCCCTTATTACAGAGATCGAGGTCGGCGAAGTTCCAGGGATGAACATCGTGATTATTCACGAGATTCTCGTGAGCGACGGTACTATCAAGACCGTAGCAGGTCTCGAAGTTACAGTCGCGGCCGTGACAGAGATAGGGACCGAAAGGAACGACGACGGGACCATAAGTCTCGAGAGAGATCTAGGGATAGATCCAGCAGGGATCGGTCGCGAGAACGTGATCGGTCACGCGACAAGTCGCCTCGTGATAAATCCCGAGATAGGTCTCGTGATCGATCTAGAGACAGGTCGAGGGATAGGTCCATGGACCGATCACGTGATCGCAGAGATCGGCAATCTCGCAGAAGGAGTTGGGAGTATCGATCAAGAGGCTCCCGACACAGTCGAAGTCGCAGCCCAAGCCATGGTCGCAAGGAACGAAGTGGTGCAAACGGTGCATCGTCAGCAAAAGGGGAAATAGTTGACGAAAGAAAGGACGGGAGCCCCGAGCCGGCCAAGTCGGGCTCACCTACCGACGAACATAGAGTCGTGGAGGGTAGGAAACGAAGAAGTCGAAGTCGTTCTAGGGGACGGAATCGGAAGAGCCGAAAGAAGAGAAGGCACACTCGCAGCCACAGCCCATCGGCAAGTCCCCCGGGTAGCCCAGTCTAGTCGCCACAGCAAGTATATAACCACCACCTTGATAGTCTAATGATATTTCACTGATATAATTCATCGACGTTGCCTTAGAGGGGAATCTTGTTTGGCCTACTGATGAAGACTTGTTAACAGCGAAACTACAGACATAGCTACAACAGGTAATGCGCCCCCTGAACGACCTCGACGACTTGATGGCTCGGACACCCGCCACTCCGTTTTTCTAGATCATCACAAAACTCTCCAGTATTGACTGTGAATTCCTCCACCAGACCAAGAAACCACAATCATCAGACTTGTTCACAGTTAAAAGTCAGCTTTAGCATAGGCGATGAAAGGCTTGGTGAAGCGCCTCTTGGTTATGAGTTCCTTCTTGAGCATGCCCACTCATTCCTTTTTAGTCGCTTCGACTGTGGCTCGAAATTCACTGCATGCATTATTGACTTTGAATTTGCAGATGGGTGGTCGAACTCATCTACGACGTTTCAGAACATCGCTGTCGGGACGACTTTCACCAGAAGAGAGGGAAACTATCCGTCAAACCAAGTACGAGGAATTAATGGGAGCTACAAAACTGTCGCTTGCCCCCATGATGGAATATACCGATCGGCACTTTCGCCATTTGGTCCGGCTCATTTCATCCAGGACCCTATTATACACGGAAATGGTTGCAGCCAATGCCTTGTCACATGAACGTCGTGCCTGCGAAGATGATTACATGGCCAAGAACCCCCAGGCGTCAACGGAGGAACTACGAACAAACTACTCGGATCAATATCTGCGACGATATCTGGCCCAAGGCAAGACCAATCCACTAGAACAAGCATCGGTGTTACAGTTGGGTGGTTCCGATCCAAGACAAATGTTTGAGGCAGCTGAAATTGTAATGGATTTGACTGAACGTGGATGCTGCGACTACACTGCGATTAATTTGAACTGCGGCTGTCCGTCACCCAAAGTGGCCGGCAAGGGCTGCTTTGGTGCAGCACTTATGGATGACCCCAAACTCGTGGCTGACCTAACACAAGCCTTGCATGAGGGAAGCGAAGGAATTTTACCGATCACTGTCAAGTGTCGCATTGGAACGGATACACAACAACCTTTTAGCAAGGGGGCCTATGCTGAGATGGATCCAGAATTAGAGTACCAAAACCTTTGTCGCTTCATAGAAACAGTCGCATCTAATGGAGTCGTTACAGATTTTGCCGTGCATGCCCGGATTGCAGTCCTGCAAAAGTCGTTCTCACCTTCTGACAACCGAAAGATCCCACCCATGAAGTACGATGTCGTTCGCCGACTCGTGCAAGATTTTCCAGATTTGACATTTTCCCTTAATGGAGGCATCGATACAATATCGCAAGCCCAAGCCGAATTTGACGCCTGTCCTGGTCTTGCAGGGGTGATGATTGGTCGATCGTGGGCGGCAGATCCTTGGAGCTTTGCCATGGCAGATCCCCTTCTCTTCAACACTCCGTCACCCACCTCGAAAAATCGACTGGAAATTCTCAAGAGCTACGCAGAGCATGCCGACTGGGAAGAACAGAATGGTGATCCGACCAAAATCCGGCGATTTATAATCAAAGCTGTGACTACACTCTTTACCGGGGAGCCCAATGCCAAGAGATATCGAATTGCCTTGGATGAAATTGCAGGTATCCCCCAAAAAGCTTCAATCACAAGGAAAATCATTCGAAGGACAACCCCCGATTTCTGAATTGATTCTACAAGCTGCATACGAGAATTTATCAGAGGAGGTTCTATTGAGGTCACCGGAACAAAGTTATGAGCGCATGCTTCATGCCGAAAAGAAAGGACAAGAGGGCGATGCTGCCCCAGGAGTGTGGTCAGGTGCCGTTGCAGAATGGCAACGCGAACGAAAAGCACAAGCTTTGGCTTCCCTTGATGAGTGAACGCATTCCTACGGAATTTTTGTGCAAATGTCTTGGCATATTCCCGTCAAAAGGCTCAAGTGGAGAGCATTTGGATGTGGCAATCACTTCTTTCCTTGTATAAGGGCTTGAATGCGCCTAAGAATGGGGGTCACGAGTCACGAACTCGTCAAGGTGCCATTGTGGAGGAAATTGGTGGCACTTGTTGACTGAGGATGCTCTTCTCACACAATCCAGTGGTTTGAATGAAACAGACCCTTCTCGAGTTCCTGAAGAAATTGACAGTTGAATCGGTTGTGCCATCGAAAGTGACGAGTTACGTAGCAGTTAGGGGCAATCATGCTTTACCTTTGTAGTAGTTTTTACCGTAATTTAGAAATTTATCACTTGTGGCAGGTATCTACCGGGTAGTACAAGTACCAGGTATCATATGTGCTACCGAATGGAATTTTGCGACTGGACTCGAACGACTCGACTCGGAGTAGCAACTCTCACAACTTTTCACATGCACCCAACCGGCAAGCTACCTGGTACTGCAGATGGCACGATTCGCAAGGACGAGGAACATTTGGTGCACCTTTCCCATTTGGCACTTCGGGAGATTCAATTGCGAAAAAGTCGAAACCCTTCCCTCATCACAGGCTATTGCCATTTTCATATCAGTGGAATCTAACAGTGGCTATCATGAGATAACTGTTACTACAGGCGACAATCTGAGCTATACAAGAAATACGGGCGACAATGGATGCAGCACTCTTGGCCACGACGGCTTCCGTGTCGATTTACTTGCCGAAGTGCGTCTTGGGATTTCGCACTCGAACAGAGCAAGTATCCATGGCGACAGCTGTAGGCCTTTCCCTTGGTTTGTTCAGCTTGAGTTTGCTGGAGGTTGTACCATCTTCTTGGTTGATCCTTCTATCACATGAAGAAACATTCGATGACTCTGAGAATGACTCGGAAGCAATGATGACCATATCGAGAATGTATTGGATGCTGCTGTGGGCACTTTCCTTACTGCTGCTACTTGTCTTTCCATCATTGAGTGGAGCGACACTAGCGGAATCTTTTCGGGGGGCTTGTTTGAGCAACCATGCTGAACATGACAAGGGAAAGTTTAGTACGTGGACAAAGGTATGGCGGAGTTGTCCATGGTGGATTCGATTCGTAGGAGGTTTGGTGGGTATTGTGTCAAGAAATTCGTGGCGTTGTTTCCAGAATTTCTGTTCAAGCAGCCACTCGCCTGTACCTGAGATGACTATTTCGCGATCTGTTAGTGAGGACGAGTTGGACTTGGAATTTCGTGGGCTTGTCTCTCCGGCGTCGAGTGCGCTAACCAGGTCTCGTGATCAACGGTGCAAGATAGTCGGCGGTTTTGTGGGTATTGTTTCTGTTCTTGCCATGGTCTGTTCTGTTGGTCCCTTAGTTGTCCATACATCATCCGGTATGAATCTACTTTCGACCATCGTTTCTTGGTTATGCGCGATCGGCATTTTGATCTCATCGCTACTCAATGGATTCGGATCAGTGTCCATGCCATATGCTTGTCTTGCTGGTCTTTACTTGAGCCCTGTCAAATCTGAGGTCATTGCAAAGTTGGAGTTAGAACTTCAAAGCGTTCGGGAATCTCAATCAAAGAAGCGAGTTGCCTTGAGAGAACTGACAGTTACCATCAGACAGAGTCCTAGTAGCGGAGTGCACAGTCAACCAAGCGCAACATTCTCGAATAAAGCACGCGGCGGCTTTGCAAACATTGGTGAAGAATTGGGGAATCGACGCCAGATTTTGCAAACAGAGATCGATTTTTTGGATAATTTGTGTAAGGACATGCAGGACGACATTGATGAATTGCGGTACACCCGATTTATTGCCGCAGAAGCAAGAACTAACATGGGCAAAGTAAGATCCTATGTGGGTCTTATGTTCTCAGTCGTTTTGCTAGTACGGCTGGTCTCCGCGGCAGCGAGCATCTGGTTTGGTTCCAGTACAAGCAGCACTCGGAAAAAAGGTGCTCACGGTGACATTGTGACAACATCCTTGTTGTGGTTGACGGGACATCACTTTGTTTCACACAAAGAGTTCATTATGCTTTCGCAAATGATCTCGCTCGCTTTGACAGCAGTACTCACTTTCACTCAAGCCCGGACATTTTTTCGTGCGATGGCGACCGTGCATCGTCGTCTCAGCCGATTCTACTGCCACTGCTATTGTGGTGACATTCGGAAACCCGTTTCGCGTAATGATGAACGGCCAGGAATGGATTCCATGGCCTCGGGTCTCTTATCGCTAGTCCTTGCCGGGGCCACGGGATGCTACTTTCTCTCATGTATCGTCTTGATCAAGATGATGCTACCCAAGGAGTTCTGCTTGGATTTTGCCCATGCTATGGGTGGACGGGATGTGTTCACCATCCATAGTCCGGTTGTAAACGCGGTGTTTGCTTGCTCAGCAGGAGTGAGTGTTTTCATTCTGACCCTGCTTTTCGGGATTCAGCGGCGGAATAACTTGCGTCACACATTGGCTACAAATGACAGCATGATGTTGCGGGGACCTGATGCTGTATAAAGCACTACAAACGAGACTTGGGTGTAGGGCCGACTAGATACCGGTATACGGAATATGGATACACATTGGTAGTATAACTCTAGAAAAGGGGATATAAGGAGTGAATGGATTCGCTCTAGTGCCAAACGTTCGCTTGTTCTGCAAACCATCAACCCTCCATGATGTGATAGTGCCGAAAGCTGATTGATCTAGCTTGCAAAGAGTTTGCTACCGTTACGTCTTTCTTGGCCTAGTAGTAAAAAACTTGAAAAACGTGAAGGAACAGGCCGTTCGTTTCCGTTATTTTTGGGAAACACCTGGGTTTTTGGATCGTGTGTCTTGCGAAGGCCGTCGAAAACACTACCAAGTACTTGATCCCATGTTCAAGCGAACGTGGCCTGGACACAGCACAGAGACCTGGTACAAGAAATGTCGTACCTGGTACCTGGTACTCGGTAGGACCGTATGTCGACGACGTCGAAGTCCGGGAGGGTCACTCACTGTCAGAACTTGTACTGTTGACAACTGACAACAAACTACTAACCGCGTTAGTACGAACGACTTCTTTTGACCTCTTTGTTTACTACTGTTAGATTGCTTCCGAGACCAGACCTAACTGCAATCACAATTTTCCAGTTGAGATCTCACAGTAATAAGCAACACAACGGTATGGCAGCGACTACAGTTTCAAGTTTCCAGAATTGGAGAGAACGAAGACAGGCCCGTCAGAGTCACGAACAACTCACTAATGGAGATGACGACGAGGATCGGCAAAACGAGTCCCATCCCCTCCAGGTTGACAGTGGTAGTGGTGAGGCTCTAGCAACTACGGGAAGTAGTGGAGAGGTTGCGGACCTTCCCTCGCCGTCTGCCACCACACCGATTTTAGAAACCGTCCAGGACATTGAAACCGGAGCGGTAGAAGCCGACGAAGTGAGACCGAACGAGACGACCGCAGCTGTCGTGCTGTCGTCGACACGAGCCTCTCGTCGTACTTTTACTTTGGCAGATTTACAGGAGGAGCGAGAAATGGCTCGCCGTCGTACCTCCTTTTGCGTCTTATTTTCGGTGTTTATTCTCTTCCGCTTGTGGATTCAAGCAGTTGCCACGGGTGACTTCTTTATGCTCGTTTTATGCCTCATGGGAACCAGCTGGACAGCTCGCTTTATCCGTCACACGCGCGAGAGAGAAGAAGAACTGGATCGAATGATTGCTGGCTATCATGAAGGGGAATCCGGCGCCAACGCTGAACGGATTGACCTAGACTTGCAGCGCATGTCTTTCCAAGCGCAATTAGCCATGGCCATTATCCACTCTCAACGAGATATGATGCAGGGAGGTTTTGGAAACCCAGATGGCTACTCGAGCGCGCCAGGTGTCAGCGATGAAGCCATGGAGCACTGGGATCGATTCCAATTCAACCCCAACAGAAAAGGTTATGGAAGTTTGTCGCAGGTGGAAGGCTTAGAGAAGGCCAACAAGGGGCCCGACTCCAAGGAAGAAGATGGACCGCACTGTTCCATCTGTCTGGGAGAGTATGAAGAAGGAGAGAACCTAGTCTGCCTCCCTTGTAAACATGTCTACCATGATGACTGTGTCTCGTCATGGTGCTCGAGTCATATTCGATGCCCCCTTTGCAACTTTGACCTCGAATCTGTCGCTGGTGACACAGCGACCATGACAACTGCATCGTCCCTGTAACATCTTGGATCCTCATCTTGTTTCATTTTTTAAAGTTCCTTTTTTCAACTTGAAGTTGCAACATACCATTATGATATCATGGCCTTGCAACCTCACAGTAAAATAGCACAATTAATGCATGAGTTATACATCACCTCTACCACTGGCACCAATGCTTGATATCAGTGAATATAAGTACAATGCGCTAGCTGGCTATTTTACCCACTACACTGCTTACAGGATCAATTCGCAGCAGTTATCATGGCACAAGGCATGAACTCGAATAGTTCCGCTTCTCTGCCTTTTCATTGATCGACCGTACAGGTAGTCACCTAGCACTCGCTGGCACCCATGGTGTCACCATGAAGTACACTACTATTGAAAGCAATTCTGGATGGAGCCGCGCATAACAAGGTGACTTTGACATAGTTCTTGGCATATTGGGAGGATTCGACGCTGCATTCGAAATTCTTGCAAACAGTTTTGCAAGCAACCAAATAATTGTGGATTGCTGCCTCGTAGTAATAGCCATGCAGGCCACCAAATTTGGGGCGGAGGGGGGGATTAAGCGGTGAACCAAGAGTACATTGCTCGAACTTGGTAATTGTGACTTGATCGCGAACCTTGATCTCGAACCTTGATCTCGAACCTGGCTGCTTGGTTTTCAAAAGTCCCGAAACATGCGGGTACTATCAACAGGAAGAATACGGACAAGTTTTTATTGGTCCTTTGGCTTTGGCTTCTATCATTACTCTTGCGTGCTGGATCCAGCAACAAGCATGGTGCTTGGAAACGAAACGTTACATCACTGTTCCGGCCGCAAAACCTACAAGATGGTTGCTGCGGGCAATTTAGTTCTCCTGCCTTTTGTTGTGTACGCTATCGTCAGATACGACACATGGTTAGGTATTTGTCATTTTTGTCGTGAAGGGGAAGCAACCTGCCGGTAGCCAACGTGTTAGCAAGTCGGTAGCATGATGTAGTAGCCTCTCTCCATCAAACGATGATGAGTCCTCCGATGGAATAAATCAAAAGAAAAAGGTCATTTTGATTGCAGCAACAACAGAATGGATTTCTTCCTTGTAATCAACGGTGATAAACAAATGAGATCACTTTTGAATTCCTTGTTTGGCCATGATCGTCACATCGCCCCACTTTTTCCGAACCTTCGACTCGTATTTATTTTCGTAGTAGTGGGTACAAGGTAGACGGGAAGTCGGCGTAGCCAAGTGGGTGGCGGGCTTCCTCGATCAGTGCACCGTCGGGTGCTCCCAACGGCTTTCTCGCTGAACTAACGGACGGCGGCTTACGAATCGCCAAGGGTCGTGACCATGACGAGTATTTTTACGATCGACACTTCCACTGTGGACTAGATCTGATCGTAGTACAAAAGAGATTCTCTCCATCTCTTTTGTGGAAGGATCTACCGGTAATTTCGAAACAAGCTGCAGCAGAACTTTAAAAAACAAGAGTGATGGCAGATGCTGGTTGGGCCGTCGATGGCCCTAGTCCAGCCATGAACGCTTCCATGGCCGCGGCTGCGTCCGGTGCAGGTGTAACAGATGAGACTGCTGATCGAACATCAGTCATTACAGGCCGCCTCAAAACTATCTACAGAAAGACAGTTCTTCCCGTGGAAAAGAAATATAGTTACGACTACTTTTACGAAAGTCCTCTTTTGACGGATATTGAGTTTGATGGTACGAATCCAAGTCGTGTGATATTTTTACAAGGTTGTGAGGCAAGGTCATCACGGTTCGACTCAACTTGTTGTTGTTTTCTATTCCAGCCAAACCCCAAGTACTTTTGATTGGGCAGTATAGCGTTGGTAAAACTTCCTTTATTCGCTATCTTTTGGGTCGTGATTTTCCTGGTCAAAGGATTGGTCCTGAACCTACCACAGACCGCTTCACTGGTACGTCAAGATGCAATTGTCCATCATTTTTTTATCCTTTATGCAGATAATGCTTACCTATCATTTTTGTTAGTTTTGATCAACGGTCCTGAGGAACGAACTATTCCCGGAAATGCACTGTCGGTTCATCCTGAATTACCCTTCCGAGGATTGGAACGATTTGGTGTTTCCTTTTTGAGTCGCTTCGAGGGAAGCCAAATGCCCAGCAGTGTCTTGCGAAGTGTAACGCTTGTCGATACTCCTGGTGTTTTGAGTGGTGAAAAACAACGAGTGAACCGTGGTTATGACTTTACCAAAGTGGTTGCCTGGTTTGCGGAGGTGAGTGTCACGGACGTTTGGGACCTTTTGTAGATAGATATTTCTTGACAATGTGCTCACTGCATTGCCATTATTTCTGACGGTTGTCGATAGCGAGCGGACTTGATTTTGTTGTTGTTTGATGCACATAAGCTTGATATTTCGGATGAATTGAAGGGAGCTATTGATGTACTCAAGGGACACGAGGATAAGATTCGATGCATTCTCAACAAGGCAGATCAAATCGATCGTCAGCAGCTCATGAGAGTCTATGGGGCTCTCTTGTGGTCTCTCGGAAAGACAATGACATCACCGGAGGTGGCTCGTGTCTATGTGGGGTCTTTCTGGCAGGAGCCTCTAAAAAGTCTTGATAACGCAGATCTTTTTGAAATGGAAGAAAAGGATCTCATGAAGGATCTTGCTGTATTGCCACGCCAATCAGCTGTTAGAAAAATTAACGAGTTGGTCAAGCGTATACGCAAGGTCAAGACATTGGCCTACATTATTGGACACCTCAAGGCTCAAATGCCAAACCTCATGGGCAAGGAAAAGAAACAGCAAAAGCTTATCGCTGATCTCCCCACTGTTTTTCGCACCATTCTTAAAAAGTATAATTTGGCTCCTGGTGATTTCCCTGATATCACCACTTTCTCAAGCAAGCTTAGAGACGTTAAGTTCCATGAATTTGCGGCTTTGAATCAAAAACAAATTGATGCCCTTGACGAAGTTCTGAACAAAGATATCCCATCACTCATGGAGGAACTTCCGAGTGAGAGAGATTCGCCTGAGACTTTGCGAGCAAAAATGGGCAGCGCCGTTGGACAAGCCAAGAACCTGCCCATGCCAATTCCAAAAACTGGACAAAAATATGGCAAGGTAGATCAGTACGAGAGCAATCCATTTGGCTTCTCTCAAGACGATCCAGATCACTACTGGTAAGTAATTGATTGATGTTTTATGGTTGGGAAATCATGGCTGTTTTGAAAATGAATGGAAATCTCATACTAATCATCTTTTTTTGAGCAGGGCCCTCCAAGAATCGGCAGATCGCCTATTGCCCAGCTTTGAAGCACTAGGGCCAGAGGGTGGATTTTTGTCAACTCAAAAAGCCCGCGATGTTTTGGTTAAGACCGGCCTCAGCAAGGATCAACTACGCCAGATCTGGAACCTAAGTGACATGGATCGCGATGGTTTGTTTGATCATGATGAGTACGTGGTTGCCATGTTTTTGTGCGATGCCGTGATTCAGAAGGGACGGCCTATCCCCGCTGAATTACCCGCGAGTGTGATCCCACCCAGCAAAAGGGAATTTCTAAAAACCAGCGGTCTATAATGTACATTTCTGGCCTACAATTAATTACATGACATCTAAAGCATTGCAAAACCAAAAAAAATCTGCAAGACTTGTGATCATTCTTATGGGTGTCAGATTGTAGAATGTGTGCAGGTTGAAATATCGTCGTCCACGCCAAGGCACATGAATAGATCAACATATCCAATAATGAATCGACAGCGAGGCCAGGAGGCGCAAGTGGCCTTCCTTTCGAGACTTGCTGTCAGAGGAAAGGGGACAGGCGGTTTCATGCATGCTTGTTCAGATATCCCCAGATGGACGGGTGATTCCTACTGACAAAAGTAGGAGCTGCTATTGGTTGTAAACGAATCTCGCCTTCGAAATATGCCGTTTCCGTTGACGTCCGCCGACTACCTTTAGAGGATTGCGACCTAGAGTTACCAGTAGTCGTGCTTTGACCTCCTGCCAGAACCTTCGATCGTTGAAGTGAAGCATTGGACAACATAGAAGAGTGACCGTCATCGTCCTCATCATCTTCGTCGTCACTAAAGTCATCTTCCGATTCAAAAAAGTCCACGTATGCCATCGGATCGGCACCTCCTCCACTGCACATTATTGCTTGGGCCGAGACAAAACATCCTCCATCCAAAGAATTACTGCTGACTACTTGAGAAAAAGTTCTTGCCTCATGGTCATGACTATCATGCTGCGATGCATGGTCGGCACCACTATCCTCAAATTCCAGAGAGTTGATTTCACTGTAATAATACGGTGTGGGGCTGGATGGACTTCCTCGAAAGTCGCTGGCTGCCATTGTCACTCCCAAAACGAACGATGCTGCAATCATAGATCTCATGGCTCGTGTGTGGTGTGAGGAAATCGTTCCAATATCACAGTAAAAAGAAATTTCACACTTTTATTGGTTTTCTCTTGGGGTACAAGTAGCAAGCATGTCCTCCGATAGATTCCTGGCTTGCGCCAAGTACAAATACACCCAAAAAAAATCAACTGATGGTTCTCGTCTTCAATCATCAGCCCACGTGGAATGCGTCAGTCGTGCGGTCGACGGATAGACGCTCGGAGGTGATCATCGCTCGATTCCGACGAACAGAAAATGCCCCGAAAGTTTGGAGCAGAAGGTCCATGACGTCACTCTTGACTGGTTTCGGTCAACAAGAATAAATACGACAGTCATGTTCTTGAAATTCGACAAAGGGTCCGTCACTTCTGTTGTCGTGTCGACGGATCACAAATAAATATAAAATTGAACAAAGGATACACTTTTGGTCAATCATACCCACCTGACTACTACAGAGCCATAATGGACGAATCATTCATCCCCTACCGCGTTGCTGCTCATTATCTGGCCGAACAGTTGGAAGATGCTGGAATGCCATCTCCCATTGTCGGAGTCATTTGTGGCTCGGGTCTTTCTGAGCTGTCGAAGGCTATGGATGGAAAAACACTCACTGTGAAATACTCGGATATTCCAGGATTTCCTGCTCACTGCACTGTTGCAGGACACAAGGGAGAGGTTGTTTTCGGTAAATTGAGTGGAATCCCGGCAGTTTGCTTTCGAGGCCGTTTTCATTCCTATGAAGGCCATGACATGAAAACCGTCGCACTGCCCGTGACTGTCATGCGTTGCCTTTGCATCAAGGTCGTCATTGTCACAAATGCGGCTGGGGGACTCAATAGGGATCTCAAAGTTGGGGATGTCGTATGCATCAGTGATCACCTTGCGCTTCCTCAACTTGCGGGGAAAAATCCCTTGATTGGTCCCAATGATGACGAACTTGGTCCACGTTTCCCGCCAACGAGCAATGCATACAGTGAGGAGTTGCGCAAGGTTGCAGTCCAAGCTGCCAAGGAATTAGGCATCGATTTTGTTCGACCATCAGGAACTTATTGTTTTGTTTCTGGGCCCATGTATGAATCCAAAGCTGAATGTCGTTTTCTTCGAGAGCTAGGTGGCGATTCTGTCGGTATGAGTACTATACCTGAGGTTGTCACAGCCCACCACTGCAACATGAAAGTTCTATGTCTTTCACTGGTTACCAACGTTGTCATAATGGAAGGAGATGAAGGTCCCGTTGCTAGTCACGCCGAAGTTTTGGAGGCTGTTGGAAAGCGTTCCGTGCAGATGCAAGACCTTGTCAAGCAAATCATCAAAGTACTTGACAGAGATTATTTAAAAGATATTCCGGACCTGCCACCGGTCGCTCTTCATCATGCGCGAATGCACTACCAACGAGTGAATCAAATCAAAGAAACCATCATATCGTACGAGTCCCTGGCATTTGGAGCACTTTGCTTCGCTGCAGGATCTCTATTGACGACAGCTCTCCTAAATCCACATCGCAGCAAATAAAATGGGATAAAATTGTCTACTTAACAGTAGTTGGGACCGATAGTCTACACTCCAAAATGTGCTTGGATGATGAACAGCTTATTCTATAGACTTTTTCTCTTCGATTCCTACTGCACCATCCGCACCATCAGAATCGCACGCTTGGCTGAGAAGGATGGAAACTTTACCAAGTAGTTCATGTCGAAGAGTATCACGCGATCGGTCCAAATACTGCTTCACAATGAGACAGGATCCATTGCTTTCCAATTGAAGTGCCATGTTTCCGTTCTTAATTAGTGAACCAACGTCCTCGTGGCGGACTGCCACATGAAGCCATTCGCCATCATCAGCTGCAGCAATGACGCTCCTTAAGGAAATACTGCAAAGAATTGTGGCACGATTTCCCTCCGCTGTGGATCTGTACGGTTTTGCGATGTGCATATCAGTTGGATCCAATACCAATATGAGTTTGGCACTCGACCGCATTAGACCCAAGTCCTCCGACAAGACTCGGGTCGTTAACGAGTTTTCCACCCCTGTTGCCGATTCCAATGGTTTCCTCGAAACCGATCGGAACCGGAACACCATGCGCCCAGTCAAATCGATATTGCCACCAAGTTTTGGTTTACCCGAAAGACCCCCAATCGTACAGATGAGGTCATCCGCTTTGTCCACAATGTCAAATCGGATAGGGGTGGTCTTTGATTTTCGAACTGACAACCGAAGGCGATCGATTACTTTACAAAGAGCACGAAAGTGTAATGTCATGTTCACGAAAAATCTCGTTGTCTCGACATCGTTCGGTGTGACACCACGAAGCTTGCGAACAAGAGTCTCTGCCTTGAGGCCATCCGTTATGCACCCTCTCTGAGAAAGAGGGCAACGATAGCTGGCGATGTTTGCTTCGCTAAATCGAGCCGTATATCTTGCCTGGATCGATGCTTCCACCAAGTCAAGGAATATATCTGACACTCCAGTAATGGCCTGGCATTTTCGTCCCTCAAAGGCAAAGTGTGCCCTCGCGTGCAAAAGAGCTTTCCATACCGGTGAATGGGAAAGGACAAAGTCCACCCTCTCTCCAGGGTCCGAAGCATTCCTTATGAATTGCAAGATCGTTTTGTGTAAAACTTGTATTGCTAGGAATCCAGCATATTCAAGGCTTTCGATCGTAATGGCAGCCGGTTTATGCGCCCGCGTTAAAAATGTAGAAATGGCTTCTTCGAGAACCGTCGGGTAATAGACAGGATCGTCGTCTTCTGGAACCGTAATTACCTTCAATCGACGGAGTGAATCATCATCCATGGCCTCCGACTCCAGAGCGGCTTGAACCAAGCAGACACAAGCAATTGACCGCCATTCACCATAATGCCCAGAAATTCCTTTGATAATTTCTGCTCGGAAAGCATTGGGGCAGGTTTCCCGCTCGCTGTCCCCAGTGACAATGTCCGACAAGAGAGGCATGAAAATATAGGTATCTGGTTGGTCCATGTCCTGCCAGAGCTTCGACGGAGATGACCACAGCGGTGTGGATTGTTCATGGAATAATGCAACCGCTAGCATTCGTTGAAAGGGGATGTATGGTAGAGAAGAAAAGAATAAAGCCAAAGCGATTGTCGATACCTGTGTCAAGGCCTCTTGTTCCGGAATGACATCGCTGTCATCGAATCCTATCCCTGTCAAGAATGATCGTTTTCTATGAGTGCCAAGTTTCTTGAACAATACAGTAACAACCCGCTGCAAGAGTGCTTCGCAAAGGCGCACATCCAATCCTCGTACACCGCAGCAAAACATTTCGTGAACCACAGCCATGTGGTCCGTTAGTCCAACTAGCTGACCAGCAATAGCACTATGTCGGACTCCATCGACCACTGGTCCTGTGGTTAGATTTACAATGCGGAAGTATCGTTCCAGTAGTCGTTGGCACAAATGATCGGCCAGTCGTCGTTGTTCCGTTCCAGCGTTGCAAACCCAATCTTGAATCGGAGGGTGGGATATTTGCATAATGTTCACGGCCACCACTAGGCATGTTCCATACATCACAGAGTCAGACTGGGCAAAGGAACCTGTCGCAGTCTCTAGGACTGCAGAAAGGAGGGGGAAAACGGTGGAGGAAGTCAATTCTGAATTTGCTTCGTCTCCATCCCTTCCAATAAATGACGACGACTCCATGGTCAAAAATGGAAATAACCCTGGATCATCGGCAAGCTGAACAGCAATTTTCTGCATCAAGTCGACGTACGCTGGCATCATTTTTGATTGAGCTTGATCGGTCCACTGTTGCAATGGTAACATACTCAAGATCAACTCATTGACATAGTTGTGGGACAGGAGATAATACAACACTGATCGATTACCACAGTCAGAGATAAGCAAGGCGACAGTGGCAAAGACTTGCGCTTTGACTTGTGGGCTCCATACAACTCCATGACAACACGATTCGTTCGCCCATCGTTTCCCTTCGTCCGAGTTTTGTCGTTTCTCCCTTGCAATGTCAACAAATAACGATAGCATGCTCTTTTCGCAGAAATATTCAAAAATAGGATCACTTCTTACTGTTGGTTGCGCATCAGGATCATCGTTGTTGTTGCGTTGGCGAGGGGAAGTGGGATCACTTGTGAATGGGTCCGAATATACGATAATTTCGCCTATGGTTCGAATCAAATCAACAACCTTCGATTCAATAGCCTTGGCAGAAGCCATCGCTGACGCATAAGAGTCCTCTCTCGTAACCACTGCCCCAAAGTTATCTCCTTCCTTATCTGGTGATCGGGTCGCCGCCATCATTCGAAAGGCACAGGCAAGTTCCTTTTGTTCCTTGGTCAGATGTGCCGCTGAGGAGTTCACAGTATCATCTCGACTTTCTTTCTCTCCCAATAAAGTTGTATCCTGTCGTGCTGTTTGCACACTTTCTTGTGTCGGCGCTTCGGTTGGCGCATTCGTGGAAGGCGTAGTTGGCACCGCTTTGGTGGTCGGAATCAAAGACTTGCGAAAACTGAATCGATTGTAGCGCTTCTGAATAGAAGAGTCAGCTTCATCGATGCCTCGTCGTCCAAGATCCCCATGAGAGATACCTATATGATCTAGCAAGTCTTTGAAACAATGCCTCAGCGACAGATGCTTCCATTCGAATGGACCACGAAAACCGAGCGGAATCGGTATAACCGTATGTATTTATTGGATAACTTACCAGCGTATGCCACCCGAAGTTTGTCTACTGTGTACGCCTTTCTTCGTCGAGGACTGTATAAGAAATTCATGAGATTACTAGAGTTCTCATATGTTGCTACCATGCCGTAGTGATTAGTGATTCTGTTAAAGGGAAAGGTTTTGACAGACTACAGGCACTTTCCGCATTCTCCAATTGCACCACCAACTATGGAAAGTCAACTCCCGACGATCATCCAATGTGGTTTTTTTAGACTACCGTTGCGCAGTACCGGACCAATCAGAGTGGGAGGAGCTTGGCTGGCGAGCCAATGTGTGAGGGAAACACATATTCACTATTCACATATACCACGCTCCGAATTCCCACGTCAACAGTCGATCATTTCGACTGCAACAGAGATGCAAGAATCGACGAACGTCAACCAATTTTCAAGAGATTTTGTGCAAGTGTCACTGGTCCAACTACAGCAGATGTTGTCACACAATCATTATTGCAGTCACCCAAAGCCATGCTGGCACAACATGGAAGCCGCATGATACTTGCGTGGTCGCTGCACTTTGTGAGCTGTGTATTAGTTTTATTATATGGATCCCATGCCAATCAAGGGAAAAGGTGGGTGAATCAACCATACATGAGTATAGCATTGTCGTGGTTCGGGCGCTCACGCATTCGCTTTTTTTGATTGATGTAACTCTATGTTCGCAGAAAATACATTCCAGTCGACATTGCTAAAGTTGATGATAGATGTCAAAAGGCATTCATAGATGTCTTTTCCTCATCGATGGATGATCCTAGTGCCTTGGTGTGCTGTAGATTCAAGATGGATGCGAATGCAACTGTTCAAAATCCTCTGATATGTAACCCCCCGGTACGAATCTTGCTTTTGGACAAGGCACCAAGGTCGATATTTTTTTGTTTGTTTTGTTTGTTTTTCTTATTCTTGTGGTACTTTGTTCTTGATTTTATTGCCGATATTTGTTTTAGCCCAAGTATCTTCCATTTGCCGGACGATTGGCTCGATTTCCAGATGCATGGCTCCTTCCTCTTTTCCCACTGCTGGTTCGTGGATGTTGGCAATTCTACAATAGTTGTATCAGGAATGGATCTGCCTCTACCAACAAGGTTGATTTTGTATATGCACGACGAAGACTTTATCTCTATTTGATCTTGATTCAAGTGCGGGGATGGATCTTGTACTTGGCCTTTGATGAACTCGAAGAATTATTCGTGGTGGTCCCCGACACGCCTTGTTGGTACGAAGAATATTTGCACCCTCATTATCATCAGTGTCAAGGACGAATGCTAGATTTTTCCGATCACGTGGTTCTATACTTTGCTCAAATATTACCCATTGCCTTGATGGAGATCTTACATTCCTTTTCGGTCCCCTATTGGAACGAAGTCCCTCGTCGAAAAGGTGGAGTCCAAGGATACGACATGAGTAGCCTGATAGTTCCAGTGGTGTTGCTCCTCTGTTTGGCAAATTTGTACACTGTCACATTTCTGGGAGCCTACAAGACCGCTGCCTACTTTCATACGGCTCCCGAAGTCTTTATGGGATTCCTGGTGAGTCTAGTAGTACAAATCCCACTGTTTGTGTTGCAATGCACCAACCACTGTCAGAAATGGAGAGAGTATTTCTTTGGCACGTACGGACAATAAGAGTCTATATTGGACAATAAGAATGGGGCAATGACAATATACGGGGCTGCTACTACCATCAAATCGGCATTGCCAATACACTATTCGTTTAAATGCTCTGTCAAGTTCTTTGGTATGCCTTGTTTCGAGTTGGGGACTGTGTTACTTGGCACAGCCATGGTAACTGTTGCGCCGCCCTGTTCGAAATAGATCCCTACTACGGTGATCAATACATTGAGTTGCGAAAGCTCGATCCGATCATTCTTACCATCGGCATCAAGTTTGGAACGAGCATGAGTCAACGCCTTGAGAAGTCCAAAGAGATTGGAAGCATCGTCACGATGAACCGGCTTTTCCAGTCTTGCCAATAGTGCGTAAAACCAGCCGAGCGTTGTTGTGACATTTTCCATCCCTTGGCGGTATAGTGACACAAGTGAGATAGAACCTTTCGAACAAGAACTTGATCCATTTGGGATACGACTCGAACACTCGGCTTGTGTCCGTGGGGAGGCAAGGTGCTCTTCCAGTCAGATTCCTCTTCAACTTTTCCATCGGTAGCATTGTCCATTCCGGACAGTGAGGTATCATACTCCTCACCAAAATAAGATTTAATATTACCACACGCTTCATCATGACCCATACAAAAGGCATGCCATCCGGATCGGTCCTTCATGGGCGGAAAGGCAATTCGATCAGTTAATTTTCCACCCACGCCCTTTTCGCGACAGTCATCTAAGTAGTCTCGTAACCTTTGAAAGTTGCCAAGAGTATTTGTAATCCAATCGTCTTTTTGCAAGGGTAAATAGGCTTCTGTGGGGGGTCTGGTCAGGGAGGCTCGACCCGACATTAGATAGGCCACATCGGCGGCCGATCCATCAATGGGAACATGATTTTGATACCGCTTGGGTATGGTGACAGTAGTGCTACTACCACTGTCTGGATGATCCACCATTCCTACGGCTTTTTTGGATGCAATAATAGTGGGAATCTTTTTTGCTTCAATGACCACACGAGAAAGATATTCATTGGCGTCAATCGTCGCAATGTCATCAAAGGAGACTTGTTCGTCATCGTCGTCACTTTTACTCGAAGTCCACTCGTTGTCGCCTCCACCACCTTGCGCATCGTGATGTTCTTGGTTATCAATCCGCTTTCGTTTTTTGCGATGAATGACTGGTAGGCAAGGCGCTGACATGATGCCAAAGTTCAAAACAGACACCAAATGAAAAAAATGAAAATTGTGCCCAAAAAAGAATGAAAGGAGAAAGGAAGCACTCCTCCCCCTAAAATCACACCGATCATCCCTCTTTTCTTGGCAGCTTGTTCCAATCACAACGCACATAAAATCCACCAATATCCAAAACCATCGGAATCTTCTTGGAAGTAGCAACTCTCACGTTTGCATTTAGTACAGAAGTGCTGTAATTGTCAAGCCATGAAAACTGATTTTGCGCCCTTTCTAGCTTGGTGTCAAGCGCGGGGTGTGACTACACCGCTTGACCTTGTCAATAATGGTGGATATCGTTACATGGCCTTACCCAACAACAAGGATCAACTGTTCCAACAATCCAAATCTCCTGGTTTGCTCAATGTTGTCACGGCACCCTTGGAAGCATGTATCGTTGGTGAAGATTGGGAAACGCTAGTGGAAAAGCTTCAATATGAAAAATCCAAAGGCATCAACTCCGAGTATAGTTCCTGGTTGGATTTGTTCCCAACTCTAGAAGACTTGCAAGATATGCCACGCTTTTGGAAGGACGAACGACGAGAGTTGGTACGGACCTTTGATAGTGGTCAACTCGAAGCACGAATGGGTATCGATCAACTTCGGTTTCAACAAGTCCAGGATCCATGGGCGTTGGCCATGGTCGATTCACGGTCCAATTTTCTTCCCGACAATACCTATGCCATTACTCCCATGCTGGACATGTTCAATCACAAATCCACCGTCTCTACATCGGCACGGGTCGATGGAGGAAATCGCTTTTTACTCGAAGTCGATAGCAAGTCTATTTTGGGAAATGACAACAACAAGAAAAACACCCAATCACCCAACGATTGGACCAATCAAATCTTGAGTTTCTTGGGGGGTGGTAATTCGAACAACAATCAAGACAAATATACCAGTGGCAAGGAAGTATTTGTCTCGTATGGTAATTTTGACAATATGGAAACTCTTTGTAACTATGGATTTGTGGATGAGGATAATACTGCCAATGTCGAGACATTTCGAGTCCGACTTTTGGGCAAGGCCCCTGCCTATCTCGTGGTGGATTATTCCACTGGATCCATTGATAATCTGATGAATCAATTGAGTTTGGCAGATTTACGAGTGGCCTTGGCGACTCCCGAGGAAATGCAATGGATAGAGGAGAATTGGGATGGAATGAGCAAAATTTCAGACAAGAATAATGTCGAAGTCTTTGCATTGATTGCCGGAGAGATTGAAGAGGCTCTCTATGATGCACGCAATGGTGCCGAGCAAGCACAAGCCATGGGCGATGCTCTCGTGGCGAGCTATTTGCGAGGACGACAAAAGACATTGGAGAAGGGTCGCGACTGGCTCAAAGCAAACTACCCCAATGTTTTCTAGATCATATCTACCATTGGTCCGCATTCCAATATGTCAGTGCACCCTCCAGCTTGACACTTTTTAGTTGGCCCTGGAGTGTTGGTAATCAAATACCGGTATATTGGCACGAAAAAGGCCAATTCTCTTCGCGCACACTGTTGACAGTCAACTTCCATCCCATGCACACTTTTGCTAGCTACCATGCCACAGCTACAACCCGCGTGGCAACATTGTCATACCATAACATGATAGACAACGACTATTTCTCAATATGGATGTGCTACCCACCATCGGCTTTGTCTCTCATGCCCGGCTTTAAGCAGTCCCCAACGCCATCTCGATCAACGTTGCTTCTCTTTGGCATCGTGACAATCCTTGGTTCCATCAGGGTTGTTGCCGTTGTTCATCAAGCACCGTCGAATGAAGCGTAGCCTATTTCTGTGTACATGTGAAAAATGTGGAATACCTTTGAGGCTGAGAAACTGGTTGACATGCTCATTGTCCTTCTTCGATGCCATCTGAAACTTTATATACGGATCCATGACCCATTTCCTTGATATTAAGAGGTACTTGTCGGAATGGCTGTCTTCAAGGTGGACTATGCCATCATGTCGCAGCGCTCGAAATGTATTGAGTAGTAGACGGTCAATCAGGAATTGCAGTTTGGATCCTGGTTGAGGCTGACCAAGAGATGATAGTACACGAGATGCGATTTCTCGCAAACTCTGGTTGGTTTTGATTTCTCTATAGAGGAAAACCAGCTTTGTCGAATCTTGTTTTCTCTGAACGCGCAGTAAATGTTTCAGTATCGCATCTCGGAATTTCAATGAAGGATCGAGAGGCTCGACCTTGGCAAGACAATGACAATAGAGCAGCTCTGCTTTGTAGTCCAAAACGCACTTGCAGCTCGGACCAAAGATCCGCCATTCTCCCAATGCATCATCCGCGGAAGGCAAGTGGAGTCCATCTTTCACTTGCAAAGTTATATGTGGACCAAGTAATTTCAAATACCCCAGTGCATTGAACCTTGTTGGATCTGCAGCCATTGCTTCTTCCATGTCCACACACGCTTTCCAATGTTTTGCCTCGTCGTTGGATGAACTAACAGTACGCTCAACCAGACTGCTATGTATCTCTCGAACGACATGAGGATTCCTTCCCGACCTATTCCCCCCCGAATTGGTGAGACATTGGATCTTTCCAAAGACTCGAACCACGTCACCAATGCGGAAGCGTCTCGACTCATTTTGTTGCTCGAAAGGTTCCAGGCACGGCAGATTGAAGAGATTATTTACATTGTCATTGTCCCACACCAAACAATCAATGAGTCCTGTTCCATCATCGAGAACATATAGTGATGACTCGTCGGATGAACGAATGGTTGCATTCACGATGCACCCGACCAGCACACATTTTGAGACTGGGATGTGGTATCCTTGACACGACCAGCAGTGTATTCCGTGGATTAATTCCAGACGATGAATGGCGGCCACGGACACGGGAACATGGGCCCAAAAGTTGGGGGCGATTCCAACTAGAAAGGGCTCGGATCCCAACCATTGGCATTGGGGTGATAAATCATTGCCGCTGCCATTCTCTGCTACGGAATCCATAGTGATCATTCATGAATCACAACGAAACTCCCTAACAACCAATTCGCAGTGACTTGCGAGAGTCGGAAAGGTTGTCGTCCATCATGTTCAAGCAGAAGTGTAATTGGTACACGTCGCGGCTGGAAGTATTGGATATCTCCGCTTTGCTACCGTCTTGCCTTCCCGGTCATCGGCTGCGTGAATCGGAGGTTCGCGGACGTACACGGAAGCTACGGATATATCAGTCCAGACATGGGTGGATGCGGAACAAAATATGCCCCGTTCCTCGAACGACATTGATACGACGTAATTTTTTATGCCTTCTGGGTTTGATGTAAGACTTGAATGACGATGAAAAAAACACTCCCAATTTCCAATTCCGCGAAAAAACAAAACGATCGCTCGTCTTGATGCAAATTTTGACCTCACACATTTGTATTTATCATACGCTGATCAAAACCATCCTGTTTCAACCCTATTCACAACATGTATTATCTACACACAACATCGATCAACCAGACAAAGGATTCATCTCCCAAAAGTGACACAGATTGTCTAAAAGCGAAGGAAAAGTTGGCTTCATTTGACGCAATGGGTACACACAAAAGACGTCACCGTGATATATCGACTTTTGACCTTCGACGCCAACCTTGGATGAAAAACTTTACACTATCCTCCAATGACTTGATATGGGGAGTATGTGATCCGATTGAAGAACAGTTCATGTCCATATCGAACATGATGATGAGTGCCTCCGTTCCAATGAATGTGGAAAGGGAGTCTCCCGTGATCCCTGCTAGTTTGTCCCGATCAGACAAAACCCCGATACCAACAAACTCGCGAGAGAGACACGAACAAGAATATCCAAGATTTCGACAAGATAGGATAATGGATCGAGATGATGTCGATCTGAAAATGTTGGAACTACAAACAACCACCCTTCGACGGTCTTCTTCCATGTCCGACGACCCACCGTCTGCGTCACGACGTGAACTGCTTGCGCTGTGTTCGAGGATGATGAATCAAACGGATCATGGCATTGCTGATTCTTGGGAATTGGAATGTGCCAGGGACGGTAGATGCGAACACGTTTCTGATAACCATGAAACAGGAACAAACTCGGTCCCGAAGCAGAATGGGACGCCATCTCCTGTAAATACTGGTGGTACACAGGTTCACCCTTCGTTACACGGAACCACTTATGAACATACTATCAATGACCTGGGTTCAAGAGTCCGGATTCATGATGAAGAACGGGTCTATGCGGCGATGAAAAATGGAACTGCTACAATCATACAATGTGTCGGATGTTCTCGACATATGCTGGCAACGAGGGACATCGAGTTGGTGTATTGTCCGGGCTGTGGTACAATAACTCCTATTGGGATTGGATGTCTTCCAGATGATTCTCCTTCTTGTCGTGAGAGTGTGGCCAGGAGGCAGCAACGAGAAAATTGAGAGTCATGCTTCATGTCGTGCATTGAACTAGTGGCTAACGAAGGCTGAACAACAAAATGTCGAAAAGTGAAGCAGCACATGATCCCAACACGAAATAAGGCTATATTCGCCGCAATTCGTCGTTCAAGCAAGATAGTCTACTAGGTCCTAGCAGCAAGATTGAATCATGAATCATGATACACGGTTGGTTGCTGCTGCGAGCAACCGGGGAGTAGTAAGCATATAGAGATCCTAGTTTTTCATAATGAAGTACTCTGGAATTGTTGCGCTTGTCTAATAGCAGGTTACTGTTTAGTGACTTCCTGATATGGAATTGGAATCAATACTGTCGATACTCGACAACCAGGGTCTGCTTGACTTCTTCGATACAAACGTGCGCGTGTATTCTCACAAGGTCGTACCACGACAGCCATTTACCATTTATATCAGCTACCTAGCACTAGTTGTTGTCATTATAAAGAATAACGAGTGCAGGATGCCGCCCCCTGGTTACAAGCGTTCTAGAGCCTTATGGGACGAGACTCGGCGCCCTGACTCTTCATCGATAGATTTACTACGAGCCATCCTATATGAAATACAACCGATTCGATTCTCGAAAACTCAAAATCTCCACCTCCTGCAACGACTCAAGAATGCCCTTTCTACTTTATTTGTGGTGATTCGTTCCATACCAAGAACGACGGTTGTGGTGTTTACATTCCTTCGATCTCTGCAATTTCGTCACTGCATGTTCCTTGCGGGATTGGTGCTGTATTACTACTTTGTTCGATGGATGCACAAGTAAGTTTTCCGTCAAGCAACAGATCAGGGAAGAAGTGTTGAAAACGTATTTCTTTCACGCCAACTCACAAATATTTGGGCCGTTTTTAGTTTGTTGGAGGCTGGACCTCTTGTAATTATCACTACTTGTCTTGCTTTGATTTTCACCATCGGATTGGGTGACAATGATGACCGGGACGGGTTATCTGCCTATGCTGTCTTTAATCGTGGTTTTGAACGTCTCCTTGGATCGGTGGACGTTGAAGCTTTGATGGCACAACATGTAGGAATAGCGGGTGGTGTTGGTGGTGGAGGAGGTATGATGGGAGCTGTTCCCATAGAAGATCGTGAACAAGGAGCTGCTAGGCGTCGTCAACGGCCACAACGAGTCGCCGACCATCGTAATGATACGGAGAGAAATGACGATAATGATAATGAAGCACCCAATAACAACAGGGCACGCAAATCTGGAAAGAAAGCTCGTCGGCGAGATTTAGCCCAACGTCGAGAGATTCAAAATCAACGACAAGCAGCAGCCGCTCTTGGAATGCGCATGGGCAACGAAGCACTAGATGAACAAGTGGCGATGCAACGATTGATCGAGGAGCAGATTGTTGCCGAGAATCAGTAAAGCACTGCCTTTTATCCACGACACACACATCAAAACTCCTGTTGCACTGCTAGGAAAATGGTGTTGGAAATTTTTTGATCTTCACTGTAAAGGACTGGATAAAAATTTGTTATCCTAGGATGTTTTTAGTGTAGTACAAACCAAATCGGATGAACCCACGACAAGTGGAATGTCCAAGTGCAAACGAACAACATCCAGGAGGATGAGAATCATCATGCCATAACCACAACTCGAGACCAACGTGTCCCACACTGTCAGGACTCGAGCTTGCTCCTTGGGATGATCGATAAACTCGTCAAACCGATAGAAAGCGGGGAAACTAACAAGAAAGTATATGCCATAGAATGCAGATCCAACCGTATACGCCATGTTACGGTCTTCAAATGAGTAGTAAGGATATGCAGATATTGTCAACGTTTCCATAAATGCCGTGAAGTAGGAGAAACCAAAAACAACCGACACAAATAAAACGGTCCGAAGTATACCTGGAGCAAAGCCTGTCACGATTTTTCGAAGCATGGCATTCGAAAAGAAATGATACGTCGAAAAGTAAAAATGGGTGGCAAAGAACATTGCTAAGGGCACATTGTTCAACCGGTGAGCCGGCATTGTGTACTTGGCTTTCAATACCGAGTAAAAGTCTGAGTGAGCAAGAATGGCAAACGTTTGAATCGAAAGTTAGACAAAAACGAACTGTACCACCACAACATGGTAACATATCTTCATGGGCCGCGTCAAGTACGCACAGTGTGTATACCAGTAATTCCCTATGAAAGAGTACATGGCAATCCAAATGTTTGCTTTGAAGGAGTATCGTTGCATTAGGGGCCGCAACGCGTCGGGGGAATTGGAACCTGCTGAAGGCAGAACAATTGGCTGAAGTAGCAGTGGCAAAGCCAAGCCAAGACAAACGTAGATATAGGACCACTCGTCAAATGATTCATACCAACCAAAGACAACTATACATCCAAATAAAGAGATCCAAATCGGAGTGTACACCATAACAAACACTTCGTACGATCGTTTCGATGGCTCGAAGGGTAGGAATGTTCCTCCATCTTTGCTGGGTGTTTGTAATGTCACCAAGCCAGCAATTCCAGCCAGGATAGAGCCAAGAATCATAGTCATTGTAACTGCCACATCTCTCATTTCTTCAATTACTCGAAAGCTTCCCCTTTACTATTGACATATAGGACAAACAACGATATAATGAACTGCCGGTAGGAAACAATGACAAGATCAAGTACGCCAAATGGGATTTGACGAAACGGTCACAGGGTCAGACCACGAGCTCCTTTGTACACGTGTGACGAGAGCTATCGGTAGACTTTTTGCTATAGTGTGCATGTGGAAATCGAACTGTTATGCTTTATATATTATGCAATATAAGTGATCTTGCGGAATACAGAATATATCATGCCATTTGACTGTAATACAACGGTTAAGACGGGAACGATATATGACTTGTAGGAGCCTTTCGTTTTCAGCCCCTAGCGTACACTTTTGAACTTCCAGTTGCAGCCCAATATTGTTCAAGTCTCCACCAGCAGTCTCATCAGGTTCTTAACCACGACACTCATGTCTACACCTCATCAGGATTCCTAGTACCCGTCAACGAGCATCCTTGTAGTAAGTTCTTGCCTCCACCCAACTTGCTAAGCTGGACATCTGAATTGGTAGAACAAAGCTGCATCCAATCAACGCAGAATACCTATAGTCCCGAGCTCGCACCGTTATGAAAATGGGATTATGCCCACGAGGAGTCGACCTCCTTGAATGTCCAACTAGTCCACCTTTGATACAGACTTTAATGGCCTGTCCGAATCTTCGAGCAGCAGAACAGTCTGTAGCAACCTCAAGACGTGTTTCTCAAGCCATTTCGACTGTTCACATATCTCCCAAGGAAACTCTCCCAAAAAGACAACTGTGATTGGCGAGGAAAATAAGGTTCGTACAATGTGTTCGGGACGACCAACCTCAGCTTGATAAAGGCAAAATTTCTAGCCTCCGTACCGAGGTGATTCCTTCATTTGATGCGATTGTTGTGGACTTGCTAAATGATGCAAAGAGAAGTAGCAGTCGAATCGTTAAGCCCAACCTCCCTTGATTACCTTTTGCTTCGGTGGCATGATTTACAGACAAGTAGGCCATCTTGTGATTTGTACAATGAAATGACTCTCTGTCCACATGAGCTGCATGAAGCCAAAACTCCAATTTCAGACTGCTGCTTATTCTGAGAGTGAGAGTTGATCCATCTTTCATTGTCACTTGTCCTTGCAACTTCGGTCGACGGTGTGGTGTCCTCTCTACCTACAGTACAGTGAAATTCCTGCCGCTCACCAACCGGTAGTGTTACTACTTGATTGACAGCTGATCCCAGAGCAGCTTGAAAGGCCTCTTGCCAAGATGCAGTCAAACACATGTTGCCATCTGATTGTTTGCAATCTAGGCACCCATCAATTGTGGAAAGATGGACGGGAGGAAATGGCAAATCTCGTTTCAAACCTGCCCCTGTCGTCAATGCGGACGATCCCTGTACATGGTCAACATCTGCTGCCGCTGCTCGTAAAAGTGTTACACATTTCTGCCAATCCGCGGGTCCACCAGCTACTTCATCCCATCGCGCCACACTCTCACGTTCTTTGTCCTGTCGTGAACCACAGTCTTGTGCCACTTGAAGGGGTGTTTGATGAGTCGAATCGGTTGCCGCGAGTGCAATATAGAGTAAGTTTCGTTTTTGAAGCTCTTGTAGAAGAAGTTGAATGGCCAAGTAGCGACCACCGGCCGCAGCTTTATGCAGGGGTGTCTTGAGGTCACCAAACGATGTGTCTCGTGCCAGTAAATCACACGTTGGTTCTTGCAAGAGGAGACTCATGGTCGCAGTGGCACCGGCAAAGGCGGCACGATGTAGGGGCGTTGCTCCATTCCTATTATTGTGTGCTGAATCATTGTTAGTATTCTCTGTTGTTGCGCCGCCACCATTCACATTGGCACCCATTTGCAATAACAAACTAGTGGCCGCAACATGATTGTGTTGTGCGGCAATGTGCAGTGGTGTGTAACCAGCGCTGTCATGTTTGTGGATTATGTTGGTTCCCTTTCGTACCAATGCATGCACATCCCCAAACTCGGCAGCAGTGAATGCAGAAAGCGTCCAAGGGATCGTTTTACATGGACAATTCCTCTTGTCGATGCGAGTTTCCATGATCTTTGAAAAGGAGTTAAAATTACATCATTTCCGGTGGTGGGAAGTGTGTCAACGGTCAAAGGGGTAAAGAATTGACTTCTGTGACCTATTTGACCCAAATACGTACATGAAAAGGGTCAACCTAGTCGACTTATCTTTGTCTTTCGAAACAAATCAAATCAAGATTCACGTGATTCATGTGCCATGCCCATGGCCATGCCATTCGATGAAAACGACACCGACATGTGTAGGAAATCGCTGAATCATGCCATCTACATGCACCACATTCTCCCTAAATGTTCGGCTAGGCTTTGGTTGTGACAGATCCGTGGTGGAGACTCTCGATAAGGCATGCCAAGCGACAATTCCTTCATCGACCTCCAGTTTCGTTGGAAGCCTCGCCTCCAGTTGGTTTGGCTCCTCCAGCACATCTTCGTCTCCTGCTTCTTCTTCAATGTCAAATAATAATAATAATACTCAAGTATTTGTTGTATCGGCATCGAACGTTGAGCTGTCCGTGGATGAACGCAAACAATCCACTTCCCTTGTCGCAGTTTTGGTTCCACCCTTCCTCATTGACAATGCATTGGAAAAGTACGCTTCAACTACAAAAATACATGCATCTGGATCTTGTTTTTGGGTCAAGGACTCTTCTGCCATTGATCTCACCCAAGATTTGCTGGCAGGTATCCACCCGTGTTTATTGAAAAGTGGCTTGAAAGGGATTGTTCGGACAAGTATTGCTGCCGAACACACTGCCCCTGCCGAGTTTGTCATTCTAGAGCTCCCATTATTATTAAATGATCTCTCATTGCAAGAAATTCTTCAGACTACCAACGGAAGAGCGTTTCAAGCCGACCCAACGGCAATTCTCAAACTCTTGCCCCTTTCTACTGTACACTTTGAACTTCCAGTGGCGTCGCAGCCGCCCGGATCATCAACAACATTGTTAAAGTCTCCACCACCAGTCTCATCATCAACAGGTTCTCATCAACCACGACATTCATTGATACCGACTTGCCCAGTATGTCTACACCGTATCGATCCATACCGATTAGGATTGCCAGCACCGGCTAACGAGCATCTTTGTAGCAAGTTCTGCCCTCCACCCAATTTGCTAAGTTGGACATCGGAATTGGTGGAACAAACCTGTCCCAATCAACGATTCTTACAGCCCTGGGGAAAGGGGCCCGGTGTCGAGCATGTCGGGTGATTCAGCAATACTGGGATATTCAGAAACATAATTATAATGTTAGTCTCGGAGGTGATTCCGGTGATGAAGATGATGCTGGTGCGGATTTGTATTGTCGTGAATGTTCCATGCACAAGACCTTGTGGGTTTGTTTGACATGTGGATATGTCGGATGTGGTCGATATTCCAATCGACATTCCGTCCAACACTTTCAAGAAACACAGCATCCTTATAGTCTCGAGCTCGCAACCTTACGGATATGGGATTATGTCCACGAAGATCGATTTGCTCATCGTGTCGATCTGCTGGAATGTCCAAGTAGTCCACCATTGACTCAACCTTGGATGGCCCGTCCCAATCATCGAGCAGCCTATCAGTCGGCTGTAGCTACTACCTCGAATGGTGGCGTCTCACCATCCATTTCGGCTGGACACATTTCCCAAGAAAAATCTCCCAAAAAGGCAACCATGATTGGGGAAGAATACGAAGCCTTGTTACAAAGTGCGCTGGAAGATCAAGCTCAGCATTATGAAGGGGAAATTTCTCGACTGCGGGCCGAGCTTACTGTATTGTTAGTCGACCACTCGACACTTTCTCCTCAAGAACAAGCAGAAATGGAAGAGTTACAGTCCGAAATTACTCAACTGCGTGGTGCCATAGAAGTGGCGAGTCGAGAGTTGGTCGATGTTCAAGCCCAAGAGGCGGGTCATCGTGCCACATCCCAGCGTCTATTACAGGAACAACAAGAGGCCAATACGTTGATTCAAAAGATTGAGCAAGAGGCTCACGAAGAAACACAACGAGGAAAGTTGCAAGTGGATGATCTAGAACAACAAATTCGAGATTTGACCGCCAATCTCAAAATGCGACATCAATTTTCTCAAAATCAAGAATTGAACGAAGCGCAAATCTTTGGAACCAATGAAGTACCCAATAGTAGTAGTAGAAGTGCCATGAAACGAGGCAAGAAGAAGGGCCGAATTCGCAACACCACCATTTATTAAAATTTCGAGTAGGAACGAATTGGATTCCAACGTTTGCGACTCGCGTTGTACTCATTGATGCTATGCGATTATATCGGTCTGACCTACCGGTCATTTCGGTACTTTTCGTTCTTCCTTAATACAAGAAATAGTCTACTAAAGAATCGAAAAATAGAAAGGCTTCTATCGTAACTGTAGCAGCCAACTATTACAGATAGAAAAAGGTGTACATTTGACTGTCAAGCGAAGACAATCGTTTTGGTCAATGGAACTACTATGGGCGAGACGAGAGGGTTGGCACAGAATCAAGTGTCCACCGAAACCATCATTCTGTTGCAGTTATGCTCTGTGTAGTCCACCAGAGCAATCTTGAATATAGAGGCAAGGCAATGAAAGAAAACCTTACGTCAAGGCAAGGCAAGGTCAGAGCCACCATTAGGGTTGTTCGGCAATACTCTTGGCGAGATTCAAAAAGGATTCTCGGAGTTCTCTTTCACATTTGAGTCGTAGCGACTTGGCTTGGAAACATCTGGTAATGCAGTTGAGTTTATCGTACTTTTGTCGGTAGGCAATGACAGCTCGAAAGGAATTGGAATATGCTTGAACTGCCGCCGCTCGGAAGGAATCCGATGAGCCATATTCGTCAATGAGTTCTTTGGCTTGACGAGAGGCACGCGTGGCCGGGGTATCCTCTCGTCGAGAAGCATTTTGTACTCCAAAACAGGCATCCAATACGTTGCCATGAGCCAAGGCCATGAAAGCCAGCGAAATATCTTTGGGAGGTGCCCCCTTGGGGGACTCGTCGACTCCCCCCAACAAGACGAGATAACCCTGAGCAATGGTCTGGGGTATGGACATCATACATTCCGCATCGTAGAGTTTTTGCAGTGTCCGAGACTCTTGCAAAAGCGCATCGGTAGAAGTCATTGTAAAATTGTGAATGGGATGGACCACAGCGGCGAGGTACGACGCTTCCACACTTGCGGCGGCGGAGGAATTCAACAATCGATGGGAAGAAATTTTTCCTTTGGTGGGGCTACTACTTGATTGCCAATCCTCTTGACCACTGTTCCGTTGACAGACTTGGAAATGCCAAATGTAAACAAGTACCTCTCACTGACAAGAGACCCTTTTGCCTACTACTAACGTTAGTAGATGCCAACCTTGGAAAATGTGGAATGCCTTTTTTCACACGGAGCGCAGCAGTCGGATTGGGTACAAAGTACACTCATCACACGGCACGGTGTCACACAGAACACGGGTAAATCAATTTTAGCGATGCCGGGTCAGCGGCGATACAGTTTTGTAGGTCCGAAACGGGCAGGGCGCGTCTGGAGCCGATGGCCATGTGCCATGCGATGCCATGTACGTTAGTACTATAGTAACACTTCCGTAGGTAAGAAGGGTGGTCTAACTCCCAACCCAGCGGGAAATCTTGCGGCGGCATGTAGTCGTGAGAAACGACTCCCTCCGATAGTACATTTGCACGTTAAGTCTCCAAACTTGTCGAAACGCGGAAGCCCAAAATTGTACCATCGTTGTCACACACGACCGGGCTTTCGTTGTCATATCGAAGACTTGGACCTTGGAGGTACACACACTCGAATGCTAGATAACACCAATTCATGTCTTTTTTGCGCTGATACAGGAGTACAAAGTCCCTCAACCCCTAGAACTACGCATAGACAATCCTCATCGATTTTCTATAAAGAATGAAGTCCGTTTGTCCTTGTCCCACTTTCCTCGCGGGGTTGCTGGCGGCAACTTTGGTCAAGGCACAATCGGGTACAACCATAGGCGGAAATGTTGTCACTAGAACAAATGTTCAATATCTGGCTGATCTTACTTTGGACATTCGGGATATGCAAGATGTGATTGGAAACGATGGTGGTCGCAGCGCCGCACTGGCTATCTATCTGGATGGCAAAAATTCCGAGCCACAAGTCGGCACTCACTTCAAGTTATCTGAACTCAGTACCAGACTCTCAAAGAATGGACTAGATAAGGCAACACCACAATTCTTATATCATCTATATGGTCTGGCAGATCGAGATATCACTGGACTTTCCCAACACTTAACATATGCCGACACCTTTGTTCAAAGTGCAATTAAGACTGGAAATCTATATGCACCCACGGCTGCCTTGGTTCTCAATGTTTGGATGTATGCCACGCATGTTCTCTTTCAAGGATTGCAAACTTGTCAGAAACGTGTAGAAGCAGATAATCCTTCGCAATTCGATCTTGGGACGGCAGGATTCGATGAATTTATAGCACTTTGGATTGGTACCGGATCCAATCCTGGATCAGATACTGGAGCAAGTCTTTACGCTCTTGCCGAGGAAGCATACGTTCTCTTTGGTGGGACCAGCGATGAATCGGAAGTGAACACTCAAATTAAATCACTCTACGAACAAGGCTCATCCCAACTCAGTATTTCGACAGTTTGTACCTCGGAGCATCCGGAATCAACCCGCATGATGTGGTCAGTTGCTACACAGATCATTTCACAAATGCAAGTGCCATTGATTCGCCAATTAATTGTGGCCATTCTGGAAAAAGACGCCAAAAAGACCGAGGTATACGCCATGGCCGTTGTACCACAAGCGGCACAATGTCGACCTAGTGCGTACAAGCGTCTACGAGACTACCTCATGCTAGAATCACCACGCTTTGACAAGACCAAAATCATTCTCAGAGATTTGCAGGACATTTACACTTGTTTTGGACTTACCTGCGAAGATATCGGTACCGTTGCCGACGACAAGGGTGTGGATATTCCAGAATGTGTAGCGGCGAATCCTCGAGCGCCACTGGCACAATACTATCCCAGCACAGATGTTCATTCGGTACGTTGGTTAAAGCGTTGACTCCATTATGGAGTGTCTTCTGGATATATCTTTATTGCCAACGCAACTCTGACACATTTTGCTGTGCTTGATTTACTACCTTTTCGCGTTGTATTCCTAGATTGCTCAAATCGATTTGGATGTTTTGCAGCTTCGAATCTTGACATCCTTGGGCTCATTCAGTTATGCAAAAATGTGGTACCTATATGGACGCAACTCTCCTGTACAACAAAGCAGCGAAAACGATCCATTTCAGTATTACTCTTTGGGTGATCTAGCGGTGGCCTCGTCTCGGAAAGCAGCCGATCCATGGTATACTGATTTTGTTCGCTACAACGACAATGCCAAGTATGCGGACACGCTTATTCGCGATACATTAGACGGTTCAGGTAAATGGGATTCTACCAAGTCTGTGGCACAACGATCGGCGGTCATTACAGAGACAAGTGCCTTTATGGTACTTTTTATTCATTTGATAGCGCAGGCGAACGATGCCGTAAACCATTGCAAGGGATCGGAAAGCGAAGGAGAATATGACTTGACAAATCCTTGGGATGAAGTTGCGGCGCTTCTAATTGGATCGCTGGAAGGTACATCGGAAGGAGGTTCGGCAGACTTGGAGGATGGTCAGCTGATATGGTCACTTGCGAGTCGTCGTTCCTTTCAATTTCAGAGTCTCAACGGTGACGGCTACGCCAAGGTCAACGAGAGACTAGAGGATCTTCTATACGCTGGCAAGGGGGAGATTGATGCCATGGGATGTTCCGCGTTCGAAAACACGGTGGAGCAGCTCAAGTTGTTATCTCTGGTACCCCTCATACAAAGCGTATTGCGATATGCCATTCAGAACCAAGATCTCTCGCCATCATCAGATAGCGCCGATCTTGCTCTTGGTGAAGTCTATGCGTTGGCAATCCTTCCAATCATGGAGGCGACGGACCCCTCTTCCGCGGCAATTGTCAAGGAGAACATGATCTATCAAGACGGTGTCAAGTCAACAAGGGACGGTCCACAGGCCGTTGCCGACGCCATGGGCAACTTTGCAGTAGCCATCGGTTTAAAGTGTAGTCTACTGGGATATACATCGCAAGCACAACCGTGTCGAAACCATGGGGGATCGTCGGCACCAAATCTGAAGCCTGTTGTGTGGACCATGACGGTCGCCACTTTTCTATCACTAGCCTTCTTGTGGTAAAAGGTCCTAGGAACATTTTGACATTCGATGTCATTCATCTTTTTCGATGAGGATGCATTAAGAATTCATGACAAAGTAAAACTGTATACAACTATAACATAGATACTCAAACAATAGCAAATATCGACATAGCTAGTTAGTGTAGGACTTCAATCGAATCTACAAGAAGTGAAAAGGGAAAGATTCCTTCGCCAAAGGTTTCCTTGGGATTGGGACTTCCATCAGCTAGTTTGAGGGATAACATCAAACCAATTTCTTTCATTTCCTTGGCATCAAATTTGTATTGCGATATATCCGAAGGTGTCCGTGGACCAAACGATGGCAAGAGCTTATCAAAGGGAATCTCGACTTGTTGCCATTCCCCTTTGATAGTGGGAATGTCCATTTGCCAGGAAGGATTCCGTGACATGGGTCCACCACGACTCCCATCGGTCAAAAAGAGTTTGTACGTCTTGCCATCTCCTTTGACTCGCAACACAATGCCACGACCGGACAGAAGATTCACCTCGGGTGGGATTGCGGATCGAATGGAAGCAAACCCTCCACCATTGGTATTAATGGTTCCCTGGAAATTTAAATACCCATTTTCCACAGTATGATTCGTCTCCGATTGACCACCCATTACAGGATCATCCAATTTGTACCAGCTCAAGTCATGACTGGCCAACTGCCTTGTTTGGAGTGAAAATGTGGCCAAAGAAACGCATTGAGGAAACAATATTAATCAATCAATCAGATACCAGTCTCGTTTGCTACCACTCCAGCCCAGTGACATGTAGGACAAGTCACTCACCTTTAATGCGGGAATCGCGTTTCTCTCATTTGCCGCACGATCGTATTGAATCATTCGTACCGCTTGTCCCATTCTATTCCTCTTGGTTAGTTTCGACCCGATTCTTGCCAGGAATTTCAAGATTTCTTTGTTTGCAACCACCTTGGTAGGGAATACAAAAAGAAATAATACGGACAATAGTGAAACAAGAATGAATTGGGGGCCTCTCCTCGAGTGATACATGGGATAACAGATGGAAGGTATGGCAATCGTAGAAATGCCGATTTGCAACGGCGGTATCGAGAATACCTCCACCTTCCTAACTGGTACTAACGTTAGTAGCGACTAACAGTACATCGTAGTGAGGTGACCAATGAATTGTACTGGTAACTAACGGCAACGACAATGTGTGAGCCTGCCGGCCGCCCGGTTCTGTCCTCCGATCTTTCACCACGAAAGTTTGAGAGCTCGTTGCCATTTTGAACGTGACAAGGGTCAAACAAGAACATCTATTGGTGCAAGGGTCTGCTTCGAGACCCAAAAGCTTGAAATCGCACATCGTCCTACATTTCTGGGAGTGCTTGACGACAAGGGTTTTAGAAAAATGCTTGAAGAAGCCCTGAGTTCGACCACTTATTCGCCAGCGGAGGCAGCTCTAACGTTCATCTCATTCCTGGAGGTTGAGCTAGTTGCTGGTGGTGCTGCCGCTGAATCGCGATTCTTCAAGCTCTTCTCAATGCTCTGCGACCGAGTCTTTGGAGAACTCTCCAATGACGAAGGTTTCAAACATAAAGTTGGAGGCTGGCTATCTCGCCACGTGCGATGGGAACGCCCCAACTCGTCGCTATCCTCAAATTCCTCCAGTTCTCACTACAGGATACCGCATCGACCAGGTGCTACTACCACCTCGATTCGAACTGATCCCGTCATCAAGTTACTTGGAGCTCGACCTGGTGCTAGCGCATCAACACCTAGAGATCAACAGCAGCCTTTGACCTTGCTCGAGGCGTTCGCCAAGAATGCAGAACATAGACCAAATGTTCGGTATCCCTTCCCATTCGAAGCGTTTCCTAAACCAACGCAAGATGCATGGCTCGCTCTCATCGATATGGCTTTGGGCACTGTCTCACCTCAAAGCTTTGTACCGAGTGAAAACGCAACGCAACTATTGGATAAATTGTTTCGAGTGAAGCCTCTCGAACAGATCTCTCTCAGGCAGCACCAACAAGCCAAGACAGAGCAAAAAGATTTTTTGAGACCATTGCAATTAAGTCCCATTCAATTTCAAAGCAGACAGCCTCTCTCTCCCATGGCTGTTCATGGATCGACACCGACCAAAGAAAAGGACACGCACCCAATGATCAACTTGAGTATGCTAGAGTATTACCTTGTCATTTTCATTCGATACCCATTGGCACCGCCTCCCTCTCAAGCCCAACCGGGTCCTACGAAGATTGTTCGATCCGGGGCGCCTCTTCCCTCCAATCAGCGAACTGAGCCCTACGGCGAGACCGTCTACTATCAGCTCTTTCAAGAATACACTGGATACTATATTCCAAACACCCTACCTCAAGGCCAGTCAAACGGCTTTGCTCCATTGCAGCGACCGTCAGAATTATTTTTGCGTATTATTGTAGAGCTTTGGCTAGAAGGCCAAAACACTCTCTTGCCGACGACATTGGCAGTCAAAGCATTTTCGGAGCGCCCAGGTGGAACCCCGCAATTGGATTTGAATACTTCGTTTGACCTGATCAAAACCAGATATTCTCCCCCGCCATCTCAAGTCACGCGTTGTTTCCACAAACTTGTTGCAAGAGCTGTCGCAGACGGAGCAATCTTGGATTTGGCGAAAGACATACATTCCGGCTATCGAGGCGCAAAACCAGAGATTTTGTGCCTCTCGCCTACCATGACAATTCTCCAACTTCCTTTTTTCAACTATATCCGCAGTGCCTTTCGACATGCTTCTATCCATACCAAGGAATCCCCATTTTACGCTGCCTTGACCGATTGGTTAGTCTGGTTAGAACCCTGGAACACGAGATATGGTAAGTTTCACGGTTCAGCATGGTTGCAGTAGTGATTGTAAGTCCCGCTTACCATCCTCGTGCCTATTTACTTTTCAGAAAAGCCAAGACTGCAGCAACAGCGAATTATGGACACTGTTTCTCGAAGTGCCAGTAACCTCGACGCTTCAGGGCAATGCAAAGTCACCTTCCCCAGAGCAAACCAGCGCAGCGTGTACCAAAAGCATTGGGAACCCTACATTGCTTCCAATCTTTACTTATACGTCGTCCCGCTTGCCCTTTTCCTTCGTCGTTCAAGAGAGTTAGATTTCTCACCTCGAGAATTTCAAAGGTCGCTTAATACAGTACGTCGCGTCTTCCGCGTCTTTTCCCCAGAAGTTGTTGCCGTCATTAACAAGCTGTTGAAAAAGGAACCAGAAGACAATTTGACGGGAATAGTTTTGCGTCACGAGAGAAACCTGGAATCGCATCTTCCTCCACCGTTCGAGTTGGGATTGAAGTCTTGCCAATCCGACATGCAGAACTTGTTGGAAGAGATTTATTTGCAACATCTCAAAAAAATTGATGAAATGGATTTCATTGATCGTTCCATTGCTTTTATTGAAGGATTTTTCGGCGGAGGAGCATACGCAGGCGAAGAAAAGGAACTTCAACTACTGAGCCACCAGGCCAAATCCATTGTTGGTTTCCCCAGCGATTTCGAAGTGCTATCGTCGCTATCGAATTTCAACCAGGATTCACAAGGACTGACTTCGAGCTATGATGCAGTGGTTGATCGCACCTCAAATGGATTTTTCTCTCAAAAGGGGATTGAAAAATTTTCGACAGGTGTCGCCAAGTGTAATCCCCTCGAACTTGGATATGTTGGCGACCGAATGCTCAGTCGTCCCCGTTCTCATGAGATTGCTTTCATGATACCAATCTTGGTGAAAGCATCGGTTTGGCTAAACTCCAGCCTCGGTATACAAACTTTCAAAGATGCTGGGATCGATGGCAATTCATCGCTGATACCACGCAGGTTCAACTTGCGATTTCTAGCCGATTACCGAAACCTCATTTGGATGGCCTTTTGTTACTTGTGTATCAAGTTGGTCAAGGGCTAGTTTTCGGTAAACCAGCAGTTGCAACACAAGATTTTCAGTCCTTGATCAAAGCAGACTTCTAATTTCTAGGATTTGCTACGATATATTGGATAACAGCCATCTCCAAACCATTCTGGACCACTTAACCTCTACTAGTCTAAAAGGTTGACGACCTGATGTTTGCGTTGAACTCCCCTCTAGTGGAACAATCCTTCCGTGGTTCAAAGCGATGGTCCCTAAAAGTGCAATTTCATGGCGGATCCATGAATAGTTTCTAACTATAAATGAGAGGGTGTAGAATCGTGAAATGTTGCTTATCAACAACGAAATTATGTTTCGATCGAGTGTGTTATCTGGCCAGGACATGTTGACAACATTGCCCCGATCATTTGAACAGGATTGGGGGAGAGAAAAGATGCATCCTCGCCAAGTTGTTGTTTATGAGGAACCATTTGGTCACGGGAAATGATCGGTAAGGCTGCTGCAATGGTATTGACAAATTAGCGGTATCGGAACGTAATCCGTCCCCTTGTCAAATCATATGGACTGAGTTCAATCAGAACCTTGTCACCCACTAGAATCTTGACAAAATTTTTGCGAATTTTGCCACTGATAGTGGCCAGGATGGGTGGTTGCGTGTCTGGTGCACCATCAATAGAACATCGAAACATGGCATTGGGGAGACTCTCCAAAACTACTCCTTCCACTTCAATCACGTCATCCTTTTGCTTCTTCGGTCTTTCCTTTTTCTTCTTGCTCTCGTTGCCTTGTTCCCGTGCTTCCTTTTTACCGTAAATTGCCGTGACTGAGGCACCTGCTTGTCGATTATCCCAATTTAATTGCACTGGATGGTTTGTTGATGAAAGGGAGGATTTCACGAATGGGTTCGTGTTTGTAAAAGCCTGTATCTGGAGCAATCCCAACAATAGCACAACAGCCAGCATCAAGACTTTGCTTATTCCCATGATATAATATTTTGTATTGATAGAGGATAACTTTCTTTGCTTGGATTAATGACAACAAGAGATCCAGGAGTCAAATCGATGGATTGGAACCACTTAAAGGGAACTATCACGTCAGGAAACAGAGAAAACGGCAATCCAATTTGACTTCGCAAGTGGAGGGTTGTCAAGCTTCCAAGTGAATTGTGTTGGAGTGGGGCGAATGACGCACGCATGCGGTTTCTAACGGATCATGAAACGAGTCACGAGCTACTCACGAATCTACGCGGACCTCCCTGTGCCACGCACCTCTGATTTAAGCCGAAAGATACCTGGTACATACATGCACGACCACTATCCAACCAGTTACCAATTTGCCCGGTTAATCGTTTCTGGGCTTCGCCTTCTTGCTTCCACGCCAAGTGCCTGCAATCACGCCATCATATAAGAACCGATTTCCTTCACCATGGTAGACGAAGTCATCGACAATCAAGAAGAAAACTCAAGCTCCAAGTCATCACCCGCTGAAGATCCGTCTTCGTCCCAAGAGCCTGTCGGGCCATCGACCGAAAGACTAAAGGAAAATGACGCACTTCCAGAAGTGACCAAATCCGAGGGTTTCACCCATCGCATCAAAACAATACCCGAAAAGTGCCCACGATGCTGCGCTTGTGTTTGCGGCATAGTTGTGCCACTTTGGCTACTTATTTTGTTTGCCTTTATGGGGGGAGCCATTCTAGCTCAACTCGAAGCTCCAGCAGAATATGAAAGCAATGATGCCATTTTGGCCAACCAAGACGTGTTTTTTGAGACGAGGCAAGCAATGCAGGACACGATCGAAGAATTAGTACAGCTTCCTGATACATGTTTAATTGATTACCTCCAGAAGTATAAACCAGAAGGTAGCAATGTCACATTGTACGAGCTCTGGGTTGAAAATTCCTCAACCTTGGACAATGGATTGAATGTGACCGAGTTGAGTATTTTGTCACAGTTTCCTCCCCTTAGCACATATATGCTTGAATGCGGTTCCGCGGCGAAGGACATCATCGATACTCTGCTTGAACTACAAAATTCTACATCCCTTGAGTTGGTCGCAACAGATTTGACTTTCAACTGGATTCGGTGCTGGAATGAAACAGAGTACGGAAGTCGAAATGCCTTGAGTGCTACAACGCAGCTGATCCAAGCGGCCTCTGAACAACCCGCGTTCTATAGAGCGTCGTGGCATCAGAACAAGGAGTACCTCTACAAACAATATGTAAAAGAATTGGGAGACAATATCACAGACGATGATCACCTTGATGCACTACTCTATGCTATTACCAATGCAACGGGAAGCGGCGGTTGTAATGGAAATGGTGCGGCAAGCGCATGGTTCTTCTTCACCGTCATGACCACAATTGGGTACGGAAATCAAGTGATCCAAACAGGAAGTGGGAGAGGATTGGTAGCATGCTTGGGATTTTTCGGTATCCTTGCATTTGGAGCCGTTTCTGCTGGGGCTGCTCAGATTTTGATTGTTGTGTTTGATGATTTTGTGGCCCGGTTCAATCTCAAAGTTTTGAGTCGCCCAGCTGTTGGTGTCGTTTTGTGGACCTTTGTCGCTTTCATGTGGACATTGTTTGTTGCTGATCGATCGTTTATGTGGTGGAAATCTCGATTGCCCGAGTATGAACAACCCTATGCTAGCTTTTGGGACTCTGTGTGGTTCGCCTACCTTACGACAACGACTATTGGTCTGGGAGACTTTTATTATCAGCCGGAATATATTTTCGTGGCGGATCTTTTCACATTGCCCTTGGTGTGCCTCGTCTGCTTTGTCTGTTTCGCAACCTTGATTAGTCAGATCGCGTCACTTTTTTCGGGGACATTTCCCAATGCCGTCGAAAAACTCCGTAACCGCGTCGAGAGGACCAACTTGATGAGTAACGACGTGAATGAGGAGGTTGTATTTGAGACGAAGTTGATCCAAGTACTTCAAGAGGCTTTGGAGGAAGACAAGGACGAGTGTCAAGAGAATGTTTCCAGTCTTCCAGTGATCCTGAAAGAAGAAATGCTTCTACAAAAGATTTTGGAATTACGAACAGGAGAGCGTCAAAAGATGACAGAGATGGGCTCGAAATGAGTTTTTTGGAGGTCACTTTGTTCGCAGTTTGCAGTTTCAACAAAGAATCTGTTCAAGCATAGTGACTACAGGACATGCTACATGGTAATAATTTAGGTGGTTAGGTTTTGAATAGAAAATACAATCAGAAACAATGACTTATGGGTTATGGGTACTCAAATAGTATTCACTATTGGAAGTATGAACTTAGAAATAGCTTCTAGGCACGATCTGGTAGCGTCGCTTTATTCGAGCAAGTCATTCGGGGGATTGGTTGCAAGTTCGTATTTGGGGTAGGAATTTTTGAACTTGCCTTTGACGATGGTCCTTCGAAAAGGTACTACTGCGATCAATATATTGTCATTCCTCAAACAATTTCACATCATTGAACAGAATTTCCTGGTCCTCTGATAGAACGAAAATGACGACACTTAGTGTCACCAGCAACCCGTTTGATAGTAACTTTGAAGGAGGACCCATCGATGCATCACTTCGTGCCCGAGGAGGACGTGTCAATCCATTTGATGATGATCCAACACCGTCTTCTACCCCTGGCGTGAATCCATTTGCGAGTCGGTCGGATCTCGATGAGGAAGAGGAGGAAGAGCCCGATGAAACGGCGCTGTTGGATGAAAGTTTGCTCGTTCCCGTCGGAGCTCCCGTAGAGGCATCGTGGCAATACCTTGGAGACTTGCCCTATCGACGCGTTCCTGTGTACTCGAATGTGGGTTGGAGAGGTGATCAGAATACGGATGGGAATGATGTTCTCACCTACGGTCTATCGTCTTTTCCCAAAGCAGCCTTGCAACGACATCCAGAAATGCTCAATGCCAGAGAACTTCGAGAGCTTTTGACAACGTCTACCATTACGAAGGTCGTAGGATGTCCTTACGGAGGACCCATTGCTGCAGTGACTTTGCCCATTGTTGGCGAAACGACATGGTTCAATCAAACGGAAATTCGTGTCATGACAAATTCGGGAAAGCATTTGGCCAAGATCGATTTTCCATTGGCCGGCATGGAACGAAAGTATACACCATCCGATATCGTGGAAATTGGCTTTACAGATCGTACCGTCTTGGTCATTGTCTTGAGAGACTCTTTGTGTTTGACATATAATCTGCAAGGTGAAGCATTGTTGGCACCGTTTCATATCCTACCTCGCGGGGAAGGCAAAGGAACCGAATTATATCAAGCGACCATCTTTGAGGGAGGCGCGGCAGTCCTCTCGACATCGAAACATGCTGCGATTGTAGAATTTTTAGATGAGCATGATCATCCAGACTACTTTTCTTCGGCACACATGTCAGCACGACGTATTCTACCAGCGAATTCAATCTTGGCATCCGTCGAGGCCTTTGGCGGTGGCAAGGGAGATGGTATACCATCGTTTTGTGGTTTGGTCACATATTTTCCCACTGCTGCGTTTGCAAGGTAAGGAAATCTACAAGCACCTGTAAGAATGCATTTATTCCTTTATTCCTACGGCTCACACATCGATTTTGGGGCCTTGGTCTCTAGTGAACACTTTTTCTCGTACACTACCATTTCGGTACTTCCTCGTACACGAACCGCAGGTCGTCATCCAGAAGTGTTCTTGGCCACTTCGGATAGTTCTGTGGTGGTTATCAACGCCGCGACTACCGAGATTAAAGATCTTGACTGTCGTGGTCGTATTTCTGCACCTATTGTAGAAATGAGCTTTGCACCCAATGGTCGATTTCTCGCGTGCTTTACCGAAGCCTCAATGTTGACTGTCATTTCGACAACCTTTGAAACCAAAGTCTTGGACTTTGATACATCCGAAGGTAGCTCACAACCACCCCTGGAAATGAAATGGTGCGGAGAAGATAGGTACGTCCATTCATTCAACCTTGAGGGCAATCACCAACACGTTGCTGCCAGATCGTTCTGTTCTTATTGTCAATCCATTTCTCTTTCGATAGTGTTGTTTTACATTGGAAGAACTTGGGTGTCCTCATGGTAGGTCCCTATGGTGATTGGTTACGGTTTCCTTACGAAAATCAAGGAAATCTGTACTTGATTCCAGAAATTGATTGCTGTCGGGTGATAACCGATGTATCCGTGGAAATTTTGCAACGTGTCCCGCCGGCTACGGCTCTTTTACTTCGCATTGGATCGATTGAACCTGCCGCAATGCTATTGGACGCATGCGATGCATTTGAGAGTGGTTCCACTGCATCGGATGAAGCTGTCCGGAACATTGACAAATCCGGGATGCTCGGCGAAGCCATAGAAGGTTGCACGGATGCTGCAGCCAAGGAGTTTGATATTGCAACGCAAAAGCGCCTCCTTCGGGCAGCATCATTTGGTATGCATTTCTCTTTCAAGGATGATCGCTCCGAACATAGAATGATCATGGGAGGCAAACCGGATACTGAACCTGAAGATGGAAGCATGGTCATGCCTGCGAGTACGACGCAAAAGTTTGTGGCTACGGCGCGAAAGCTCCGTATCCTCAACTCTTTGCGAAACCCTGACGTTGGTTTAGTCATGACTTCCTCCCAATACGATGCCATTTCGCCAACGGGCGTTATTGCTCGACTGGTTGCCATCAAGAAGCCTGCTTTGGCAACGTCTATCGGGAAATATTTGTCCTTGCCAAAGTCAGTGCAACTTTTCGCACGTGCGTCGAAAGCGGCTGCGTTCGTGGCCTCGACAAAGAATCGTTCCGATGCCGATACTGCGCAAGGTGCCATCGAAATTATTCATGCGGATGCGTCCAATGACGACGGCACGAATGCATCATCGGTATTGAATCGCGGTGGATATGCGCTTGTCGCAATGGCAGCGAACAAAGCAGGGCGGCCTGGAGTGGCAAACTTATTGCTCATGCTCGAGAAGAGCGTGTCGGACAAGGTTCCGGCGCTGATTTCAACGGGAGCCTATGCCGATGCGAACGCCGTAGCGACAAATGCCAGGTAAGGAAATACAACACATCCACTTCTTGTACTTCATGCACTAATGGGCATGACTAACCCCAATTTTGACCTTTTGCGAATTGTCCTTTTGTTGCCTCCTGAGACAGGGACGCAGATTATATATTCTATACAGTCATGGAATACCAAAAGTATTGCATGTCCACCACACCGGATATTACCAAAGCCAATCAAATATTTCAAGCATCTATCGTTGCAAAATTCACTCCGGAAGCTTACAATACATGGCGGCGTTACTTGGAAAGTATGCCCGAACTAAAGAATGCCATTAATCTGCAGCTTCGAGCACAAAAGTTCACCAATGCGGGAGTTTCCGTATCGCGAAAAGCTGTTGGCAAACACGGAGGAGACTTTCGCGAAAAGATCAGTACGCTGGCGGTAAGTTTGATTGAGGAGTAGTTTGACAATCGACAAGGCTTGCACGGAAGGGAGGCGTGATATGAATGCATTTAATCTCACAGTAAATTGTGACTTGTGATGCACCTGAAGGAGGCTTCCAAAGTATTTGCCATGGGAAAAGAGACCAATTTTTACAAGACTGCAACGGACGACTATTTAGAACTCTTGAAAGATCAAGAAGTCTTGAGAACCAAATATGGTTCCAACGAGGTTGCTCCGGAATCATCATCAGTCATGGCCACAATTACTTCTATTTTACGTTATGCCGCAACCAATGAAAGAGAACAGAATCGCCTGTTGACGGATGCGGAAAAGGTGGCAAAGAAGTTTCGTGTTTCCGAAAAGATGTATTGGCATACCAAAGTTCGTGTCTTTGCCGAAACAGGTCAATGGATGAATTTGAAACAACTTGCCGACTCGAAAACCAAACCACCGATTGGATTCAAACCCTTTGCACGTGCCGCTATTCAAGGAGGTCGAAATTCATCCGAAATCTTGAAATATATTGAACGAATTACAGTTCCGGAAGAACGATTTAGTCTATTTTGTGAGGCTGCTATCTGGAAGCGCGCTTTAGAGGAAGCCTTTAAACTCAAGGATGAAAGCCGAATAATGGATGTCAAATCTCGCTGTGGAAGTCCTGAATTGCAAATGCAAGCGGACCAAATGCTTGGTCGCCTAGCATAGGGTATTAATTGTTGTAAATGAATATATCTTGACAAGTCTATAAACCATGGATTTCGTATGAACAGCTTGATCGAGCGATTGGTCAAGGAAGGGGGAGCAACCCCTTATTATTTAGCAGTGGGTGTCTCGGTGTATTTTGCACATGAATAGTAAATTTCCAGTCCATGCCTATGGATTCTTGGATGGTGACAACGGCTCCAAGTGGAGATAACCAAGAATCTGTCGCAGGTAGCGTTCCGATTCCATGACATCGAGTTTGGTTCGTTCCAAATACTCATCAATAACTTCTTTTCCACCATTCGGATTGGCTTCTCCCCAACTAGATGTGTAGGCCATCATGGCCGAGTTGTCGGCCTTGTCCTTGTACTTTTCTACCACTTCCAAATAGTTTTCAAATTGGTCCGGATCTACCAACGATGCTGCTCGGACCATGAGTTTATCCGCTCGATACAATGGATCTTCTGTCGATTTGTATCCCATAAAGGACTGTACATTGAGCGGGGTCTTTTCACAACCTGCACTACCAGCGCCTTCAGTTCGAACCACTTGTTTCCGTTCCGCATCACTCATAATGATTTTTCCACAGACTTGTGTCTCATCATCCCAATGGGTCAAGAGATATTGGATTCGGGCATGGCCCCGTCGGAGACGCTCTAGCTCGGCTGGAGTGGCAGTTTTGTCAGCAGCCAGCGATGGTTGGATTGCAACTTGGATGGTACCGGTACCAATGATAACACCGGTAACTTGTTGTTGCAGCCATTGTCGTCGAGAAGATTGTGGAGAGAATATCCATCCGTTGACGCCAATTTGCCAATCAGACGGTCGAAGAAGAATAGTGTGAATCAAGAGGAGACAACGAACTGCTCGTTGAAAAGGATCCATGATGCCTCAGACTATTTTTACTACTGCAATATCTTCCGATCAAAGATATACCTGGTACAAGGAACAGTACAAGTACTCATCTCACAGTCAACTCAGTGTTGGTGGCGCGAGTGTACTTCGAGTAGGAGTGTATGCCACGTGTCACCGTTCTCGATGCAACTTTCAGCAGTCCACAGTTACAAGATTCAAATCGGCGATGACGTCACATCATATGTCGCAGGGTGTTCTAAAGGTGACCTGTTTGTTATGGAGTTACAGTTATATCTAGAATGCTGTTACTTCTGGTAAAAAACGGTAAAATTGAAAAATGACCATTGGGAATCCGCCGACTTCTGGGATCGTCGACGACCCGTCGCAATGAGATAAAATCGACTCAGAAGTGACCTCACACCGCAACAACAGAGAGTCACTCACAGTCGCATTTACGATTGATATCATGTCCTGGCTATTCAGCTACTCG